>JANHGN010022528.1:34237-82575 GCA_024605025.1 Megaceryle maxima | reverse complement strand
CTTGTACCCCCCCCCCTGTGTAGGTGGCCAAAGGCCTTCCGGGGGGGTGGTGGGGGTTGGTTCCCCCCCCCCCCCCCCCCCGTTGGTTTGGATGACTGAAGAACCATATTGGTAAGAAATCCAGGAAGGCTATACCAAACCAGACCACAGGTCTGCTACGCAAGCACGCTCGCAGCAGTACTCCCAGGAAGGGGCAGGAGAACAAGGCAAGTGTGTGCTGGTGCTTCCTCACAGCTTCCTCTCCGCTGCGGCTCAAGGGATTTTTTTTTTTTTTTTTAGCACTTGAAATGGCATCTCTGTAACTAACAGCCTTTGGATTTCTTTGTCATGAACTTGTTCCCTTGCCCAAGCTAGTGTACGTTTTTATTCTTTATAGTGACCTGTGAGAATAAAGTCTGCAGCTTGACTATGTTACACAAAATTACATGTTTGGGTTTGTCTCACTGCTAGTTTCATTTGATGCTTGCTCCCAAGTGCTGTAGCACTTAGAGCATTGCTCTAGCAAAAGGAAGGAACAGGATTTACAGAGTAAGAAGTTCCCTCTCCTTCAATATAAATAGACCATGATGAACAGAAAATGAGGCCAGGTGATTTTTTTTTTCCCAGGGCCTTGTTTTGTGTCCTAATTCCTAGGTGGCTCTGAACTAGTGCAGACCTAAAAAATCCAGGTAGGTGTTAAGTTCATGCATATAAAAGTTAGTCTCTTAAATGGCACTGCGTGCCTGCTAGCGGAGATGATGGCATCGCCTTCAGTGGTTTAAACGTACATCAAGCAGCCCGGTCCTAAAAGTCATCTTTGATCTAAATCAATAATTTAGCCTAGGGATGAATGTGTGGTGTTGCATTTAACAAGTGCTGCTATTCTGGATAGTTAGCTGGATTACAATGTTGTATTCTGTCCTGCTGTGAAGTACTAGGTAGATTTTTCTCTTGGAGCGAGCTGGAAGATAAACTAACCATTTTCACTTTCTCATTTTAGGGACTATTGGATTTTTTGCCTGCTTCTGGTTTGTAAGTAAGATTTATAGCGTTGTGAAAGTGGACTGAAAAGCATCAAAGTGTCTTTTGAACATATCTCCCTCGCTGTTTGATAATTTTTACCATGTACTGAAAAACATCCTGTGTAATTATTCTAATTTGTAAAAGCTGAAGATCAGACCACAGTATAAAGTACAGATTTTTATGGAAGGAAGTTACACCGTTGGAAAAATGTTTATATCAGTATACTTATTGAATATGTTCATTCTAATATTTCTAAAAATTATATCCCAACAGGAAAAATGCAAATTCTGTGAACTAGTTCATTTGAAAAATTAGTGCATTGTACAGTCCTGCAGCTGAAATTCTTTTTTTTTTTTTTTTTTTTCCTGTTACCTCTTTTGGTTAACATTTATATACCATGAGAGCATAGGACTGTCAAGTAAATCTCTGTAAAATGTGAATTTTTTTTAACTTAACTATGATTGTACATATTATCCTGCACCTTCTTTACAACTAGATCCCTTCTTACAAATGTACATGCATCTAGTGTAATGTAGGCTTTATTAAAAAATATTGACACTGGTTTTTGTTCAAATAAAACTGCACAACTCTAGCTGACTTGTTTCCTTTCTTGCTAATTAGGCCTTTGCTGCTTGGACACGGATTGCTTTAGTTTCAGCAGGGTTTACATTGTTTCTAAGCAGTTTGGTTATGACTTTTGCTGCAGATTTCCTATGCAAGCAGAAAGACTGGTAGGTCACTTGAACCCATGGCTGTGTAGGTTGGGCAGGGGCTTCTGCAGCTGCTTCCATTACCTGTGACTCAGCTGTGTGCTTACTTTACCTTTCCCCAAAATATTTATTTTTGCTGGGCAAACTATTAATTTCTTCATCCTGTGAAGACAGCTTGTTGGGAAGTTTAGCTGTGAATCTAGCAGGCTTGGGAATGGGTGATTGTGAAAGGTGAAGCCTTTCTTCCTGCTCTGCAGAGCTTGTCCTTAAATGCTGGATTACGTGAGATGGAGTATCTTAATAGCCTCTTCAGTTCTAAGATTGCAGGCATTCTTCTCTCAGGAATGTCAAGGCTTTAAAAAGGCTCCCTAAAATCTTGAATTGCACTTGAAGCTGAGCAAAGAGTCACTGCAGACACACATTTCAATTGGCCATGTTACTGACCCTGTTGGAGATGAATGGGGGGATGTTCACTCAGATTAATGGGTGAAATACTCAAAGCTTATTAACTGGCATATGGAAACATTCATCGCCGCAAGCTGCTTTTCAGTGTCTAAGCCTGCAATTTAACAAGACCCAGAATGACTCCATATCTTCTCGTAGTCATACAAATACCAGGTAATTGTAGTTAATGTTCAATATCCTTTCCAAAATGGAATCTTTGGTACACGGATTTCAAGTGTCACCTCTAGGTGTAGTTGTTCCTTCCATGTTACTTCAGTGTGGGACAGATCACCTGGCTAAGCTGGGAGGAGTACCAGCCTGCAGCTCTGGCATAAAAATGAGACTTTGGACAACATGATAAAAAGAGCCAAGTATTAGTGTATCGGGAGGAGCTGGCTACAATAAAGATTGTTTCAAGTGTGGTTCAGGTATGCTTTTGGTGGCAACTCAGCCTCCCAAGTATTTTCCTCTCCTACCACCAAAATCTCCTTTTCCCTCCCAAAGGTGGAAAACTGTAGCTGCTGTATTATGATGTTGCTGTTAGAGAAATCAGCTTGTAGTTATCTGCTGGTTCAAGAGCACCACTCACACTATTAAAGATTACATGCTTGTATTGAAATTGGTGCTGCTCTGTTTAAAAAGGTCCTTCCTATTAAGTCATAAAGTTTGGGGGGATTTTACTGGATACTTAAATTGTTGGCTGAAGCTGCTTTTGAATTCTGCATGTTCAAAGGAAAATAAATTCATGGAGCTACAATTGACATAAACTCCCATCAGGAAATATTACCAGATTAATAAATATGCATTTCACAGGAGCAAAGTAAGATGAGTTGTAAAACTGCATTTCCAGTGCTTTGCCTGTGACATGTAAAAACTGAGTTAAACAACTTTCTGAAGCTTGCCAGTAGTCTAAAGCTATGAAAGTAAAATTGGTTGTTCTCGTGTAGTTATCATCAAAGAACTTAGTTTGGTTTTTGTAATAGGCCCCATTCATGCAAATTAAGTATAATTAGTAATTCAAGAGTCCTTGTGATGGGGACAAAATTTCTCAGAACAAGAGACTGTATCCACAACAGTCAGAGAACGGCTTGAGTTTTGGTCTCATTCCTTCAAAAGAGAGGGATGCTGTCACAGCAAAGGCAACTATTCTGCTCTATTGGTTTGTCATGGGCTGTACTTTTGAGTATGAGTAAAGTGACTTTTAAGGATGCTCTTTATTTACATGCTACAGGGATGAGCTGGGGCAGGCAGTGTCCTGAGTAACTAATATTTGAGCAGTGATGTGTTTTGAAACAGTTTGTCTGTTGCTTTCCCATCCATGGACACCTGTGAGATGTACTGCTGCACTCCTGCCCAAGTGACGACTACTACTCCCATCTCTTGAAGTCCTCTGCATAGAAGTATTTTTTGCTCGCCATTCGTGCTGTTTGCAGAGAATTTAGATGGAAGCCCTCAGAATTTTCTGGCATCTCTTTTTGACCAGGGAAGAGCTGTGAGTTGTTTTTTGACTTTGCACTTCTAGAGAAAGCCACCAGGCTGTAATTGTTACGAGTTTAAAGGTGGTATAACCCCCAGCCAGAAAGTAGTGGACGAACTTCTTAGTTTTGATTTTTACTGAGCACAGAATGGGCTGTACTATGGTTTTCCAGTGACTTTCAGCACTCTTTGGAATTTTTTTCTCAGCTGTGGGCAAAGATCTTGTCCACTCTGTTTTGAATCAGCTGTGGGTTTTGAAGATGAAATGGTCGGTATGGGGGCACAAATGTTTTAAGCTTACCAGTAACTGCTGTCTGATCTCTAACCCATTTTATATTGACTTATGAATAATAGCTGTCACGTGGAAATAACTGTTACTCATCTACTTTCACTAGAACAATGGGCTTAGTAAAGCAACCCCTATCCTGTTGCAGATGTGGGAGCCCTCCTGCCCTCTCACAAGAGAAAAACATTTGGCTAAGTGCTGGCTTTTCTGAAGTGCATTTATAGGCATCTACCCTGCATTTCTGCGATGCTCAGAGCAAAGTGAAGCATCTCATGTGTAAGACTCTTCTTGTAATAACCACCCCAATCCAGCAGACGTTGTAGAATGTCACGTTTGTCATATTTTAAGTAAAACTTGACAAGTTACAACAGAGCCTCAAAGGAAGGAGTGATTCCTGGGCTGATGTCTTACATTTCATTCCACTTGCTTGAACAGCGTTGAACACAACAGCCTCCTCTCCCTTCCTGAATGTGAATGCCAAGAATAAGGCCATGGTGATGTATGGTGAGGGTGGGTGTTGGGTGCAGTATGTATATGGGCTTGCTGCCCCTACCTATGTAAATGTCCTTGACATCATCTATCCATGGTGCTGTTGGGGGGGAGATGGGGACAGGGCATACTCATAATTCAGGGTGATGGAAGGATGTTTGATGAACAGCAATAAACTTGTCTGCAAGGCTGTGCTTAATGCTCCTTACACCAGCTGTGCTTTTGTATGATAACACCCAAGTTCACATTTAATATTTGTCTCAGAATTAAATCTACTCTGCCACTAGCTCAAGTGTTTGCAGGGATCAGTTGCAAAGAACTGGGGGAGAGAAAATTTAAACCAAACTTTGCCAGCGTTATGTTCTACGGTACTGGGGGATGGGATCCCATCCTAGACCTGGGATCTCTGGGGGGACCTCTGCCTGAGAACTTTTTTTTTTTTTTTTTTTTTTTAACAGACATCACCACATGAAGATCCATCTGGGAAAATCACACACAAAAGAAAGACTTAGGTGCTTTGCAGCATAAGGATAGGGACAAGACAAAGGGTGGCTGAAGTGGAAGGAGATGGGTTAGGTCATGCTGGTGGCTCAGATGTGTGATTTCCTGATGGGTATCTGTCCACCACAGTCTTACAGATGATTTTCAGGTGTCCAGTTCCATTCCCACCAGCTGTATCACTGAAGGTAATGGAAATAATGTAGTAAAGTTCAGCAGGGGCTTCACTGTTTCTCTCAGCAGTTCACTTGCAAGCAGGAATAAAAGCACCATTTCTACTGAGCAGCTGGTGGTGCTTCCAGGTTTAAGATTAGAAATGTGAAGCTGCTGTGCTCTTCACCTGCATCTAGGCCTTGTTTAATTCAACTAAACTTAAGTCTTGAGTCTTAAAAACAGTATCTGCTAAAGTCAAGTCAGTGAGTGGAGTTATTTGAATATTCCTATTTTTATTAAATAGGAACTGTGTGCAGAAACCATTTGTTATTTTTAGAAAAGGCTGCTGCCTTTGGTGCAGCTGTACTGTTTTCTTACTGAAAATGGGCATTAAATACCATGCACCAACCTGGTAAGGTGAAGCTGTAAACTCTCCTGAGCTGCAACACCGAACAGCAGTTCCCCCCAGCAGTGCCCAGAAAGGCACTCAGGGCAGTGGGGGTAATTTTGGGTTACTCCTGCCAGAGAAGTGTGAAAAAGAGGGGGGTCCCAGAGTGTGCAGCTCTTGCAGCAAGCACCTGAGGTCCCAAGACTCAGCACTGCTGAGGCCGCATCTTGAGTGTTCAGTTTTGGGTGCTGCAGTATAAAAAAAGACATTGAGGTGCTGGAGCAAGTTCGGAGAAGGGCAATGAAGCTGGTAAAGGTTCTGGAGAAAATGTCTTATGAGGAGCAGCTGAGGGACCTGGGGTTGTTTAGGCTGGAGAAGAAGAGGCTGAGAGGAGATCTTCCTGCTCTCTACAGCTCCCTGAAGGGAGGTTGTAGTGAGGTGGGTGTTGGTCTCTTCTCCTAGGTAACTAGTGATGAGAAGAAATGGGCTTAAGTTGTGCCAGGGGAGGTTTAGGTTGAATATTAGGTTATTTTTTTATTTTTTTACTGAGTGGTGAGGCCTTGGAACAGGCTGCCCAAGGAGGTGGTGGAGTCACCATCCATGGAGGGGTTCAAAAAACATCTAAACGTGTCACTTCAGGACACAGTTTAGTGGTCCTGATAACCTTCAGTAGAAGGTTGGACTTGATGATCTTGAAAGTTATTTCCAACTATAATTATCCTGTGATTCTTTTCTGTGTACATAAGAAGAGATCAAACTGTTTCAGCCTCTTCATTAAGGCCAAAGTCGTGACTCGACTGCAGTGCAATTTGCTTGTGGAGAACAGGCATTTTTTGATGGCAAAGAACGTGTGGGAAAGGTCTTAACAACAGCCTAGGCTTTCCCCTAGGATGACAACCAGCAATGCAGCTCTTCGGGAGGCATGGTGCATCCTGCTCAGTACAGTTCCTTTATAGCCGGGTGGGATGTCTTTGACTTTGCCGAGATAAAAGCAGGGTGGATGTATTTCATGTTCTCTTGAGATGCTGCAAGCCTGTATCCAAAACTTTGGGGTCACCATCTATTTTGCTATGCAAAGTAACTACAGTTAGGGAGTTCACAGTACTGTACTTTATCTTCCTAATCTAGATGCCTCTTACAGGCTATGTGCACTAATTAGCTTTGCTCATACAAACTGGGAAGCCCTTAGACTTTCTGTGAAATTATTAGCACCAGGATTTTTATAGATAACATTAGTGTCTGTGGAGTTTACCCAAGGTAATTTATGTTCTATTTGCAACTCGGGGAAAACTCTTAGATGTTTGACATCATAAACCAGTAAAAGGGAGATTTATTACAAGGGCAGAAAGAACAGGGCCCTTGAGCTGCTTTGTTTATCATAAAAAGTCGGGTTAATCAGACAGGCACATGTGCCTCCCATATTTTCTGGTTTCATTTCCCTCCTGTGCTGCTCCTTGACAGGCTCTGCAGTAGATGAAGAGGCGTGGGAGCCCTGGCAGAAGTCCTTTGGACTCTATGGGATGAGGATTATATTTGTACATCCAGAGGATGTTTCTCTCCCTCTCGAGCTACCGTTAATAGAGGAGAGATGTAAACCACTGAGCTCTCAGTGAGGCTGTAACTTCCCCCAGAAAAGAGCAATAAAGGAAATCCCTGTAGTGTGGTTGCTGGGTGGATCAAGAGCTGATGCTTCCAGACTGCCCAGGAGCTACTGGTGTGATGTCAGCACATCAAGAACTCTCCTCTCAAAGGATAATGGCTACGGGCAAAAAGAGGCACAGTAACAGCACATCTTGGGCACATGACCAGACCCTGTGCTGCCAGGTACTGGCAAGAAGGGCTGTGGTCACTGCAGCATCCTTGGCAGCCTGGCCAGTGGAGTGGGACTGGGGAGGGAAGCCCATGGCCAAGTGTCCTGGCTGCATTAGTCGGCTTAATAAGACACTCCTTCTGCCTGGAGAGCTTTTCCCACCACTATCCTGAGACCACCCTGGATGCAGCAGCCCCGCTTCTTCCTTATGGGAGTTTCTGCAATACTCATGTGAGTAATAGCTGGGTGTTTGGGGAGCGTTTGTGAGGAAACACTAGAACCTTGAAGGTGCTGTGAGCAGCAGAGAAAGTGTTTTCCCCAAACTGTGATGGAGCTGGGACTGCATTTGGCTCGGCTTGACCTACAGATGATGCTGGTACCTTTACAGGTACTTGCTTTGTATGGCCTGGTCACACACTTGGGGTTAACCTTAATCCAGATTACATGACAATCCATTGGAGTGGCAGGGACCAATGTGTAGGTTCCCCTATGGGTTATCATAGGGTACTTTTTCCAACAAATTTCTTACTGATGCTGGCATTGGGCATCCCAGGATAAACCCCACCCTGCCTGCTATAGCTGCTCAGCTCTTTGTTGTCTGGTCTTCTCTTTGCCACAGACACCCAGGGAGTGCTGAGTAGATGTTCTCTGATGCTCCCAGGAAGCAACAGGAGAGATGCTCTAGGTTTCTCAGTGCTGTTGGTCTGTGATTAGAAGTGTTCTTAGCATTTGGTGTGCCCTATGTCATTCAAGTGATGTGAAACATCTGTCCATGGCCAGGCATCCCCCTGGGAAGGGTGTGGATGGAGTGGCAGCAGGGAGCTCCAAGCCAGGCTGGGGGAAGTGGGGTCACACAGGTGGCTATGAGTCCTCTGGCTACTCACAGGCTCAGCTGATTTGCAGCTTTCTCCTGTCTCTCCCCTGCAAACACCTCCTTTGGAGGCTGCATCATCAGGAAAGCCATGGTTAAGAGGAATTGAGAAAAAAAAAAAAAAAAACAAAAAAACCCAAACCCAACAAACGACCAAAGCAGATACTTAGCTGAAACAACTGCCCATGATCCTTAATGCACTGCAGGGTGAGCTTGTGCTGCAGGAAGCAGTCCCGGGGGTATTAGGAAAGCCAAAGCAAAGGCAGAGGAAACGCGGGTAAAATGGTCTAGTGTGTGTCTCAGGAGGCTGCACAGCTTTGTGCTGGGCAGGCTGGGGGAGCTGAGTTAGCGCCATCGGCAGAGAAGGGAAGCGGTGAACTGGTGTTAATTGTGCAGCTGAGGATCATTAAGCATCAAAGCCCATAAGACCCTGCACTAAAGTTGGTAGGGCTTTCAGGTGTGGTGCTGAGCTGGGGAAGAAGGCGAGTGCTGAGCTGTTGGCTGGAGCTTCTGCTGGATGTGTGCTTCGAGCAGTAGGATACAATGTGAGTTAAACCACAGCTGTTGAACATCTCTCTGAAGGGGAGGAGGGGAAAGGGGGTGTTTGTGGTAGTAATTGTGGAGATGTTGCCTTGGCATGGGGATTTCCTAGGTGGAGGTGGTCACCTGGGAGGTAGGAGCTGGTTTCTGAGGCTGCCTTAGAGTAGTAGGGAGTGTCTCCAAGCAGGAAGTGTCCCTGAGCAGGAGGGTGGCTGTGCCATGGTGTGTCCCAGCAGTGCACCCCAGGTCGTAGTGCTGCTGTCACAGCAAGCTTGGGGGTCCCTCAGACCAGGCACCTTTTCAGGAGCTGTTGAAACATGTACTTTTGGGAAAACAGCAGGACCCTGGTGGTGCAGGACCTTGAGATGGGGGAAGGGATTGTCCTGGGCTTAACTGAGCTCAAATGGCTTTGTGGTAAAGCATCCTAAGAAAGAAATCTGAAGTATGGAATGAAACCCTGCAAGCTTAGTTATCAGCTGGGGTGTTTGTGTGCCTTGGGTGTAAAACCAGAAGGATGGTATTTAGCTTGTGGTGGCAATGGGAGAAGGTGCTTGGTCCTCAGGGATGGCAGGGCAGATGTGTCCCTGCCACGGATGGTTAGAGGTTGCAGATGGCACCAGCCTTTCATTGTACAGGAGAGGACCTCAGGGTACGTGTCACAGTTAGTTCCTGTCATGCTGTGGTCTGTGTTATGGCTGCTGGAGTCAAGCCTATAACATGATTAAGGGTTGTGCTTTGTGAAAGGGACAACTGAGGTGGCTGTGGGTATGGAGAACTCCTGCAGACCTTGTAGGACAATGTTGTGTGGGGTGATGTAGGGGGAAGGATGCCTTTTACCTCCCAAACTTCTGATTTACTCCAAAGCAGCCTGAAAGAAGATGCCTTTGAAACCCCTGAACAGGTCCATGGCCTGTGGATCAAACACAGTGGGTGGCTGTCAACTCCAGCTCCTTTTTGTGTGGCAGATGCTGCAGCTTGTACTTTGTAGGAGCAAGCAGACGGGCTTCCCTGGCCTGATGCAGGTATCCCTCGGGAAGTGCTGGATGCCTTCTCACACAATACATCACTACCAACTTTCAACCACCATTCCTGCATACAGCACATCATTCAGTGGTGATCTAATTAGCTGGTTCCTCAGGATCTTGCTATGGCATGTGTGCAACCAGGGCTCTTTATTTCTCCTTTCTTCCAGTTCTGAATGGCTCCCATATTTCCTTCTGCTCTTTCCATTAATGAGTTGTGCCGTGCCGGGACAGGCCTCTCAGCTGAAAGAGTCTAATTGCCAGAGTAAGGATCAAATAGCCATTAGAGTGTTTGCTGCTAATTAATTATTGCTTGTCGCTGTTCGGAAGTGGAAAGGCTCAATTACAGTGTAACAGGCTTACTGGTACTAAATAACTCCTGTTTACAGCTACGGGGACCTGAATGCTGGTGGTTACTCTCTGCTTGTAGTGCTGCTCTTCTGGGGACATGGGGAGGGCTGAGCTCCCAGTCTATGTCACACCTCTTTGGTTTTTCTAATTTTTTTTTTTCCCCAAAGTTTTGTGGTTTCTTGCTCATCTTGAATGTTTTTAGTCGGTTTAAAATGGATGGTGTCTCCCTTACCAGTCAAACATTCCACTCTAGGAAACATCAAAGATCTAATTAACCTGCCAAGCTGCTGAACGACATTACCGAGAGATTTCTTGCAACTAAACACAGGACAAATTTGCCATCTACTTTGCTTGGTTTTTGGTTTGGAAAAGGTGAAAAGCTGGTGGGGAGAAGAGGAGGAATCTATGCATCCAGCTAGAGGACTGATGGTTGACAACCAAGCGACGGTGATTTATGGCTGGGTAATTTTCCAGCTGCCATAGTTTGTGTTAGCACAAATGAGAATTGATGGCAGTTTGAGTTAATAGCCGATGCAGCGAGGAGCTGGCACATGGCAGCTTTGATCTCCTCTGCCACGGGAGCAGCCACTTCTCAAACACCCAGGCTCCTCTGCTAAAACCTGGAGGAGTGGGTGGCCTCCAGCTGTGTGGAGGGGTGGATGCCTGGGAGAACAGAGGGAAGGTGAAAATGGATCCAGGCAAGACCTGCGAAGGGCTGTGAGTGGGGCAGTGCTTTAGGAGCAGAGCCCAATGTGTGCCCAGGATGTCTGGCAGGAAATTTGGATTTCTCTCTTTGCTCCCCCTTTCAAATGCCTTGCTCCTCAGCTGTCCAGGACATCCCAAACCCTGTCTGTTCTGTGCCCTTCCTTAAGCATCTCATGCTGCTCCTCTGAGTGCTGATGAAACAGCCAAGGACAGTTCCCAGCTACCAAGGATTGCTGGGCCATGCCACCAAACATCATGATGATGATAAACACAGATGCTCCTTGCCCAGTAGTTTTGAGCACAATTAAAAAAAAGTAGCTAAACAAACAAAACCAAATCAAAAAAACCAAAAACACAAAAAAAACCTCAAAACCCACAACCAAAAAAACAGCACACCAAAACCCAACAGGTTTCCCCTTCTCTCCTTTGTTAACACTCAGGGGATATTTGGGAACCTTTCTACCCAGTCCTGTCTCCATTGTGACCCACTCCAGAGGGGTGCAGAGGCTGGGCAGGAGCATTGTGCCTGTGGAGCACGAGGCCCAAGGTGATGGGAGCAGGACCTGAGCAGGATGCCAGCACCACAGCAGGAACAGGACCAGTGCTGGCACCATGGTGGTGCCCACCCCATATGCCCAGGGTTTGCCAGGCCTCAGGAAAGTGTCCGTGGCCATTGGAACAACGGAGAGGTATTTAGTTTAGAAGAAACCAAGTGCAGGGAGAGAGCATTCACCCGACATGAAGCCCCTCGGGCTTGCCCTGTGAACATCTCGAAGTAGCAAACCACGCACACGCATCAATGTGGATCCCAAACCAGGCAGTATATTCTCTATGAGGTGTTTTTAATTTTTTCACTGAACTATTTTCTCAGCTCTAGCAGTGCTAGAACAGGTTTTGATTCTAATGTGGTTTGTTTTCAATAATTAATGGGGTAATAAGACAATTGCTGGCAAAGTGCATTGCTTATAGCATAAATAGTCTTTGTTTTAAGGTTTTCCCCAGTGTCAAAGTTCTTCAGTGGCTCTCATTAGGAAATAGAGCACACGCCAGTCTTTGACAAGCAGCAGTGAGAGGAGCATAGCCTAGCAAGAAGAGTCTAAAATAAATATAAATTATTTACCTCAAAAGTTGACTCTCTGAATGTTTCTTGCCATGGTACCTGACTAATTATCATGTTATCAAAGGAATGTGCAAACCTGTAAGCCTCGGTGTTTGGAGTGGTTTGACAGATAAGCTTTCCTGACAGAAAGAGATGTAACTTTGCTATTATCAGCCTGGTTCACTTTTGGGTTTTGAATTACTTCCTTTTTTTTTTTTTTTTTTTTTTTAAACTAATAGTCTGTTTTATGTAAACCGCTCAGAGATTAGGAGTTGATTTCAAAGATTATCCTCCATAAAGTCTCTTGATCATATTTTATGGTTCCTGTGACTCATGGGTGTAATCTTGTATCCCTGGGATATTCATGACATGTTCGCCTAATTCCCCATGGTAGCTAATCTCACTTCTGTACCTTAAAAAAATATTAAAATATCTTTAAAGCAGGACTGGTAAAAAGGCAAGTTTTACAGCCAATCTTCAGCTCCAATTGCTCCTGCTGGGGAAGTCATAATGATGAATTTGTGACATAATTTCTGCGGCGACATGCTGGGATTTCATAAATGGGGATGGTGATTATAGAGCAGGATCAGGTGAAGCTGGATTGTGATGGAAAAAGCCCTGATTCAAATGCAAATTGTTCAATAATGGCATAGGGGATACCAGAAATTACTGGCAATTTATTTTATTTGGGTTAAGCTCCTCATTCAGTCTTCTCCAGTTGGAAAGTCACTCTTTTAAGGACGTGAGCAAAAGAAATGGCTGGAAAACATATCTTTCTCCCCTCAAGAGAACAAAATTGTCCTAATTTAATAATAATTAATCAGTGCAATTAATAACAATGTTCTGTATTTCTGCGATTCCTCCCATTCAAGAGTCTCCAAGTGCTTCACGAACCCTAATTGATTCCACCTTACCACTCGCTGTAGCAGAACCACATAATTTGCCCCATTTTCTGGAGATGAGGAGGTGTGTGAGCCAAGCAAATAATTTTAACCAGGTTAAATGATATGCCCGAGGTCATGTGAGGAGCCGAAGTCAGAGCAGATCTGCATTTCAAAGATCAGCCCCTGCCCAGTCGGGCTTTGACTATGGGGCAGCACGTGCAGCTATTGCATGGCCAAGCAAGTGGTGGCCACTCAGAATAAATGTGGCAGTTTTCTGGCGTCCAGCATGTGGAGTTGGGAATAGGAACAAACCCTGTTGGGCACACATTGGTGGTGAAACCAGCAGAATTGGCTTTTCATTAGTTATTCTCATTGACGTTGGAAGGGAGTCGGTTTGGTTTTGGGGTTTTCCTTTTTTTTTTTTTCCCTCCTCCAAATCGCTTGGAATTTAAACTGTTTAGCTGAGGATTAAACTAATTGCTTCTGTAAAATGCTGTTCCCACACCATCTAGTGTACATCTGTTAACTGGGGAGGGGATAGCTGAACCAGTTGCCAGATGGTCTCATGGATTTGGGTGGCCAGGAGCCAAGGAGCCGCCAGTTGGCGGTTTGTGGAGTTCTAGCAAAGAAGTCACGCTACGTGCACATTCCCCTCGGTTACTCTTCTCGGCCTTAATGAAGATACTGTCTAATGCAATAAAGCAGCCGTTAGCCCCTTCCCTGCGCTCCCCCCTCCCCAAAAGGGGTGAATTTATAAGTCTGATATGTCTCCCTGAAGCAGGCTTTTCCGGGGGCTCGGGTTCTCCGCACGCTATGTGTGCAAAGGCACTTTCTCAAGTACGTGAGTTATTCGGTCCCGTGCCCGCCAGCTGCCTCTTGCCATGTTGCAGTGGGAAGATGCTGTTGCAACAAGACTGCTATTTGAAAGGGTTGGGTTTGGTTTGGTTTGGTTTTTTTACCTTTATAGCTAGCTGCTCAGACTTCATTGTTTAGCCCTGATTATTGAATGACACGCCCATGATGCGTGTTGGCTCACATCACACCGTACCATTTTAAGAACTGTAACCTGAGCGCTAGATGGGGAGCTTGTATTTTAAAAGTGTGCAGTATTTGCCCACGCCTGGAGAAGGACAGAGCCTGACTATGCTGGAGAGAAGAGACTCTCCACAGTAGGGTAACACAGGTGCCCCTGCCTAAAACTCTTGAACATTTTTTGCAGGACTGGACCAGAGCTCAGGATTCTCAGAGGTGACAACTAGGAGGTGTCTTTTGTGTGGGAGTGCTGCTAGGAGACAGCCATAGCATGCAGAACCCAACCTAGGCATGAGTCTCACTCGGTTTCTGACCGTGTAGTGCTAGACAGGGATGGAAATCGTACCTGGTGGGTGATGGAGTCACTCCCAAACCAAGTCTGGGACACCCACACACTGGGGTGGTTTGGCATGGGAAGCAGCACTCTGTGCTGCAAGTACAGTACAGAGGAGGTGGACAAAAGTACCTGTGCTGGTAGCCAGCTTGGACTGTATTCCTACTTAGACTTCGTGCTGGTGAGGCATCTTCTTCAGGACGTGTGTCTCTGAGAGCCATGAAAAGCCAAAGGTGCCTGCTGGGGTAGGCACAAACAGAGCTGTGAGCAAGTTCTACTTTACAGAAAGGTTTTCTTTTTGGCAGAGAGTGTATTTACTGAGAAATATCAGGTTTATGTGATTTACAGTGAATGCTGCAGTGTAAATACTCAGCTGGATCCTCCGCAGTGTAAGTACCTCCTAAGCCATGTTGCTGTTACTGTCGTCCCTGAGCTAGAGCTTGCGTGCAGTAACACGCCTCTCTCTAAAGGTGAAGCACAGCTCAGCAAAAATCACTAATAAAAGTGATGGATGCACTTGGAGGCCATGATACGACCAATTCCAACAGCTCTTGACAGCCAGAGACTCATGCAGAGCCTTCTGTAGTCTGTGGGAGGATTCCCACTTAAGTGGGTGGATTTTGCAGACAGAAGTTTCCTGCACCTGGGGAGTTTATCTGCACACGATGGCATGGGCTGTGGTGCCCATAGCTATCACGATGGGCTGTGCAGTGGAAAGTTGGTGAAAATGGGGCTTTCTGATAGTTGAGGAGATCTGGGGTCATGCAATGTGGAACTCCCCACCCCCCCGACCCTTTCCTGCCCTGGCTTGGTGACTCCGCTAGCTTGAATGCTGCAACTCTTGCAGTACTCTCCTCAGAGGCAAACCCCAGCAATAGCATGAGGGAAATTCAAATAAGGGGACAATTTATGGCCTCACCATTTAAAAAAACCCAACACTTTTGCAGCTGAAGATTTTATGTCAGAAGGTGGTGGATATGGACAAATTCCCGTCAAAACTGTCTGTCATGGGAAAGTCAAATCAGCATTGGTTTCTTCTCCATTCTGTGAGATGGAATGACAGCACCTCCAAACCTGTTGGTCAGTCTGTGGGGCTGCACTGCCATCCCACCCAGCTGGGTAGCTCCAGTGACCTGAACTGGCGGCAGACCCTTGCTCTCTCCCGATGTTACTAGAGGAAGCTCAGTTTGATGAGGGCATTGGAGACTTGGGCTCTGGGGGTTGATTTGCCACCTTGCAGGAGCCCATGCCCATGGGGTCTTTGGGATTTTCCTCTTGGCTGTGCATGAGAGATTTCCTCCTGTGCTTGTGGCAGCTGATGGGGGCTTTCTGTGGTGGCAGAGCAGTGTGGATGGGAAGGGGTGGTTGCACCCCTGGGTCTGCATCACCTGGAGGTTAACCAAGCCTACTTCCATTCATTTCTGTTAGAGTTAAAAACTACTTCCCATAGTCAATGAGCACCAACTTAATGGTGAGTTCTCCTGCACAGTGCAAAGCAAACAACATAAATGGTTAAATGACTTTTGCTCTCCGCTGTATCCCCTGCACTTCTCTGCTCAGGATAGACTGAACCATTTGGCTCCATTAATGATGGTGTTAAATGGACTATGTTGTGATTTCTATTGCTTTGAGAGGCAAACTTATTCTTTCCTAAAAGGATGAGTTGGGCAAGGAGCAGAAGTGGTGTGTGCCCCTAGTGCTAGTCTTGCACAGCTTGAAAACCTCCCCAGGGTGGGTGGTGCTGCTGGGAGAATCTCCTGGCATTGGAAAGCAGTGGTTGTTTCCAGATGTGGTCTGTACTGATGGGGAGAACTGAGACCCTCTCTGTGGTGAGCTGGGAGCTGCACTGGGCACAGGGAGGTCCAAAAGCACATTCCTCTGTGCCTGGAGAGATGCTTGGTCAAGCTGGGCCCAACCTTTGGTGGGGCAATGCCAGTGTGGAGGCTCTCTTGGGAGATGGTGTCACTTGTTGAACTAGCACAGCTCCTGGTGGAAGCAGGGCTGGGATCTTTGAGGCACCCTGGGTAGGTGTGGAAAACAGCCCTGATGCTGTGGAGCTTTCTCCTGGCTCAATGGGGTGCTCTGCAGCACGCTTCCCATGTGCCCCTGACCGTGCCTCTCGTGCATCACACGAGCACGGCTCAGGCAGAGGCTTCCCCGGGCAGGGGCTGCGTGTGATGAGAATAGCACACGGCTATATACGGAGATGTCTGTGCCACTTTTCAAACCCGCATCCTTTTGTTCCCCCTCTGGAATGGGATGTTCCCTGCCAAAGCGCCGTTCTCAGGGGGAATGCCACCCTGTCTTGGGGGCCCTGTGCCAGGAGCAGGCAGCTGCCTGTGTTGTTGCCCTGCTAGGCAGAGCCTTGAGAAATATGGGGCACCCGTGAATTTTCCTTTTGCTCCAGCTTTAGTGGCAAAAGTCTTCTAGAAATAGATGCCTGAACACTTGAGGTTTGGGGAGGGACCTGGAGAGAAAAGTAGAGGGATGAGAGAGGTCCCTGGTGGGTATCTGTTATCATCTGGGGAAGTTGCTGCTCCTTTGGAGCTTCTTCATTATCCCTAGCCACAGGAGTGCCATGGAGTTGGCTTGTGGATGCAGCCACCACATCGTCTATGTGTTGCAGGCTCCCCTCCCCAGCAGCTGCATGCAGCACTGGATCTGTCCCTGGACCTCTTGGCAGGTCATGGTTTATGCAAGCAGCTTGATGGCAAGGAAACAAATAAAATTTAAAAAGAGGCATTTCTGTTCATGGCAGTGGCTGCTGGGGATGCCTTGACACCACCTTTGCAAAGCCTGTGTTTCAAGGGGTGTTTTGCTGTGCAGGGAGCAGCTGGATCCCACAGAAGGAGTAAGTGGTGATGGAGCTGGGACCCCTCCTGCAGCTGCTTGGGCTGGGGGCAAGCAGGAGAGCACCATTTCAGCTGGACTTTTCAGACTTCCCAGCAAGGATGGGTGTTGGGTGGGGGTGTGATGGTGGGTTGGGGCTAGCCTGGGGCAGGGACTGCCAGATCACACCCATCACTGCATGGCGGCTCTCCTGGGACCACACCACCTTTGTCCTCCTTGCAGCCCTCCTGCTGAGCTCCACATTGTCTATTTCTCTCATGCCCGCTCAGCTTCTCCTTCCTGCTGCCCAGGAGGGAGGCACATACCAAAGGAGGAAAAAATACACCTGTGACACTGGAGTTAGGAGTTGAATGGTGTTTTGGATTCAGAAGGGAGTTTTCTCTGCTCTTTGCATAGAGAGATGTTGGGGAGGCCTTGTCTGAAATTCCCAAGGAATATTAAGTAGAAAATTACCTGCTTTCTTGGGACTGGGGAAAGCAAAGCAAAACATCCTGACCATGCCCATCAAGACTGCAGTGCTGCTGCTTGGGTGTTCAAAGGGCAGGGTCCAGAGGCTGCCCTGGGAGCAATATAAAGTATATCCCCAGTTAAGTGGATGTACAAACTCCTTCAGTGCAGTCACGCTCCCCCCTGCCCATCCCTGAGAAGGGAGCTGGTGCATCTCTGTCCCTGGAAGGCACTTCTGAGAAAGACAGGATGAAATGAGAAGCAAGCCTTTATGGCTGCTTTTAAGGACGAATCAAAGAGATAAAGGCAAACTGAGATGCTGAGAAGGTGCACATATGGAAGAAGCTCCTTTATTGACATTACAGGCACACAAATCCAGAAAAGCCTCATGGGTTAGGTCTAGGTGCTGATTTTGGTAAGCTTCTTAATCAGCATGATCCCTCCTTGCCCGGGCTACAGGGAAACTGACCTTCAGAAACCCGGGTCCAGGATGAGCATGGCAATCCCTGAGGCCGTGTGGTGGCACGCAAGGGGCCTCTGCTCCTCAGGGCTGTGACACAGGGCAGAAGACAAACCCCAGCTCCTCGGAGTCCCAATTGTCTGCGGCAATGCTGAGCTGCAACGCTTAGAGAGGGTCCTTCGGAAATGACTGGTGGTGAAAAGTTAACTTTGGGTTCTGTACCCATCTGTTGCAATTTTAGGAAGGTTGCTTTTTCACCTGGTGAAGGTCAAGTTTATTGCAGCCCTCGTGTAGAGAGGATTCTTGGAGGTTACAAAAACCACGGGCAGCTTGGAAATGCCAGCCAGGCTTTAGGATGGTGCGTGGCTTTGCAGGGAGCCGTCCTGCTGTGCTGAGCTGCGTCACTCCTTTGCACGTCCAAGTCGTTAATGTGCAAGGAAATTTGGGAGCTCATCATTCAAAACTCCATGTTTTCCACATAACGGTCTCGATTTCTCCGAGCTCATTTGGAACGTGTTTGGAGGTCGGATGAGAAATGAAGCGGGTTCAGAGTTAGCCTGAGGGAAGCTCCATTTACGTGCATTTCTCTCTTTCCAAAAAGAGGTCTTCAGCTTAAGCATGTGTAGCAGAAAGTGGTCTGGGCAAAGAACGCGCCCTCAAAGCAATTCCAGTTCTGTCTTGGGGATGTGCCTTGTGTTTTGCATAAACTGAACTCAGTCCAATATGCTCTGCATGTTAGATTATGGCTTGGTGAGCACGTTCAAATGCGAGACTAGTATTAGTAGGCACTCGCGCTTCAGTTTATGCTAAAAACCAACAGATGGGGAAAGTAAATGCCAGGAAACCAGGCCCTGATCAGGTGGCTTGAGCTGTGCTCATACTGTATTTAGACAATAGGCTGTATTGCATATTTGGAGGCTGATCTTGTGAAAATGAAACCCTGCTGGTGCTAACCCACAGAGGCTTTGCACACTGGGAAAATGGCCAAATTCCTCTGGAAAATGGTGAACCTCCAGCTGGGGGAATTAATGAAAATTTGCTTTTGCCAAAAAGGAGAATTTAATTTATTTTTTTTCATGATAAAGAATGCCTCTTGCAGGTGGAGATTCCCTCTCTCCTGCCACCCCATCTCGCATACACACAGGAGGAAACGTGGCAGTCAAATACCCAGAACTGCTGCAGGAAGCATGAGTAATTTCTTCCCTGTATTTGCTAGGGCTTGGGCAAAAAGTCAGGGCTTTGGGCTGCAGTAGGAAGGGGTAGGCTTCGTGCTCAGAAACCCTGTCTAGATGCAAGGAGTCACCAGGAACGGCACTGCCCAGGTCATCTGTGCCACTGGAGGGTTTGGAAACAGCATGCTAAGTGTGTTTGCAGACTTGCGGGCTTATACAATCTGTCTCGAAGTGAGGGAAAGGACTACGGCACCTCTCATAGCTCTGTTTCCTAAGATTTCTCACAACTGCTCCTCAGACGAGCTATTGGGCAACTTGGGCTGGATTGCTGGAGGAGATGGCCAGCTGTGCAGCTCTCCTGCTCCCAGTATTTGTGGTGTCCTGGAGCTTTCTCAATTTCCAGAAAGGTTTGTAGTGGTCTTGCTGTTCATCAGTTGAATCTGGCTTTGCTGTGATGCTTCCCCATCCATAATGAGGTTTTCTGTCTTTGTACCAGCTGTGTAAATGAGCTCCCCAAAATCCCCTGCTCCATTCTATCCCCTTGCCCAGGCTGACTTCGGGGATACCAAATTCACAAGGACCACACACATTGAGGGAAGAGCTCTAGAAAACAGTATCCATGGGTCAAGACTTTTCAGAGAATTTTGACCTAAATAACTTTCCCAGGATGGTTATCTCAGGCTTTCTTCTCTGATTTCCAGCACCTGGTTTCTGAGATGGGTGCACAGTTACCCTTCATTAGCTCAGTTCCTCTCCTTCCCTGGCCCAGAGTGCTGGATCTCTGCTGGTGGTAGCACAGGGGAGACAACCAAGCACCTCAGATGGACACCAATTCAGGCAGTATTTTAGTTTGTGAAGTATGGTAGAAAGGTTTTCAAGGATTTTTCTCTTCTAGCAGAGCTGTCTGCTTGTTTCTGAGCAGAAACATGATCCAAGTGCTCTCGTAAAGCCTTGTGCTATTCTCTTCAGTAGCTCAGTGGTTAAGTTCCTTGACAGTATCTCTTAGCCAAACTGCCTGATAATCACAACTTGAGTAAGCAACAAGGCCAGTTTATTTTCAAATGCAATAATTACACTGGGAAGAAAACTAACCCTGCATGTTACTATTTCCTCTTATGAGGAAAGCCTGAGAGACCTGGGTCTGTCTAGTCTGGAGAAGAGAAGGCTGAGGAGAGATCTTATCAATGTTTATAAATATCTGAAGGGTGTCAGGGGGATGGGGCCAGACTCTTCTTCAGTGGTACTCAGTGATAGGACAAGGGTCAATGGGCACAAGCTGGAACACGGGAAGCTCTAGCTGAACGTGAGGAAAAACTTCTTTACTGTGCAGGTGGCAGAGCTTGGAACAGGCTCCCCAGCGAGGCTGTGGAGTCTCCTTCTCTGAAGACTTTCAAAACTCACCTGTGTAGCCTGCCTTAGGTGAACCTGCTTTGGCAGGGGGGTTGGACTAGATGGGTCCTTTCTCAACCTCTGTCATTCTGTGATGTTGCTGTGCTGTATATTGCTGCCCTGGCACAGGAGAACAGGTAGCAGAATGACCTGGAGAACAGGGTGCTGCTGTAGCAGCACTGGAGAGGAGGGGTGGTTTTCTTCTTGAAATCCAGCCTTTGACCTTGCCAGTGGATTTTAGCTTACAATGGGGGGAGATTTAGGATCTTCTGTCATTTCTAATGTGAAGGGGAGCAAAATGATTTAGGATCACTGATCACATCTCGGAGGACCTACAACGGGTTGCATTTAAGGAAATCTGCCTAACTTTAAAACAACATCCAGGCCTAAACTTTCAACATTCTTTAACAATATTGCTGCACTACCTGAAAAATAAGCTGCAGAAGGATTTTTTTCCTTTAGGGAAAGGCACGTTGTGGGGCTGTTGTACCAGAGGTAAATGAATTATTTGCTTCTACTGCGGGTATGTTGCCATCACCCACTCCTTGCATGGCTCCAGCAGGTGAGTTTGCCAAGCTACACAGTTTTTTTGCTCGCTGTAGTCTAACTTAGTCTGCTTGTCTTAAAAGCCAAAGGCTGGGGACTTCTGGCAAATGATGGAAAGGATTCTTTGGGGCTTGGTGCCATTGGCATGCAGAGGAACAGCAGGTGGGTGCAACACTCTTGGTGGGGGGTCAGGGTGGCCAGATAGGATCTCCTCTCCTTGTTTCCCTCTGCATGGAAGGAGCTTCCCTGCTGCTGGCTGGCTGGGTAGGCTGAACGAATGTACAGCACCTTGCCCTGGGGGTCTTGCAGGTCCCTGGCCACTGGTCAGGGCATGAGCCCACCTGCAGCCCTGGCTCCTGGGGGCTCAGCACCCCACTTGCAGCTACAGCACTGGCCTTGGGAACCGCCTTGCTGCATTTAACAAATATGGGCTGCAGGGAGGAATGAGAACATCTTTAACTGCTCCGGAGAGATTTGGGTCGTGCTTATGACTTGAATGTTTACTTGATGAAGAGTGAATTGATGCAGTCCCCTGCATCCCCTCCCAGCCCTTGGGAACCACTTGTGAAATGAATAGCAATTGTTCTCAGCTCAATTAGTCATATATAAGTGAATGCCTCATGGTGGCCACCCGTAGAATGGTGTGTAATTGATGCATTTCACCAATGGTTACACCAGAAGGATCTCTCTCTCTTTGCCGGGAAAAGATACAATGATGGCTGAGCTGTCCTTGGCCTCTCCAGAGGAAGCGTGCAGTTGCTGGACGGGATGCTGTTGAGCCGAGCACGCTGCTCTCAAAACATATTGAGCTTATTAGAAGTGCATGTTGACTCTGGGACTTCAGTCTGACTGCGTGGCAAAACAGTTAGGCCAACGAATATGTGATAATGTTTTTTATAAATGTGATAATTAGATAAAAGAAAGGGGAGTTGGAGTTTAGACTCGAAGACACTAATTAAATTCACATTGACAAATCAACATATTGGTCTCATATGGATTAAAGCAGCCCTGAAATGCTTCTTTTGTTTAGATTACACTAATTAAATTCACACATTTTGCCAATCCACAACAGTTACCTTGAAACACGGGAGGCTGAAGCTAAAGCTTCAAAATGCAAGTCAGTGAATGTGCTGCAGTCAGAGTGGTTTTGCAGAGCTAATAGCTGGGAATTTTAAGAAAATTTGGGGCTAATGTTTGTAAAAAAATCTTTAATGCCCTCACAACCAAATGCTGTCAGGATGATGCATGCTTTTACTTAAACGCTGAGTGCTTAACTGCAGTTTTAAATTATGCTCAGTGATGAGGTAATAAAGTATTTCAATAAATATGTCTCAGAGGAGAACTTGGGAAGGGAAAAAAACACATCATTCCCAGTAGCCAGTCTGTTCAGGTCAGTATTTAAAAACCATAGGTCACACATCAGCGAATTATGGCCTGCTGCTGGCAATATTTTTGGAAGTTAGGACTTCATAAATATATCAACTACTTGATGCGGGGCTGCCCGACAGCAGCTGCCACCAGGAAAAAGCTGGGGGATAAGAATCTTAGAAAATGAAGCTAATATTTGTGTTGAGCAGTGTATTTCTACCTGAGAGAATGGAGCTCAATGATGTGTGCGTTGCCCAGAAACGGGAGACATGGTGTCAAACTGGGAGCACCCTGTGTTGAGCAGCTGGTGACCCTGTCCCTGCAGGACAGGTAGGTGCCTTGAGAAAATGCTTTTTAGGGTTGCAGGCTGCCATTCCAGCTTCCCCTGCTAGAGAGGACCCCAGCAGCATTGCAGAGTTGTGTTTTGTGCTGCGCAGTCTGGACAAAGCCCATCTTTCAGCTTTAAGGACAAAAATTCCAGCGCAAGCGTTGCTGCTTCGTCTCCAAAGCCTTAGGTGTGAGGCCACTGCAATAATCCTGAGTCATCACCATCTAGTCATTAGTGAATATTCTATTTTCTGTCAGTAAACACAATTTAAGCACTTAGCAGTTAAGCTTCTTAAGATTCATAGCTGATGAGGGAGCAATTAGGACAGGATTTTAATGAATACACAAACTGGGGGGATCCCGATGGGGGAAAGGAGAGGTTCCAGCTCTGTCTAGAAAAGTGTTCAGACACACAGTAGTAAGATGCACTTAAACTGGATCTCTTTACCTTGGGGTTAATACTGGTCTTTGTCATGTTATCTGCTTAAAATCTGTCCGTCAAACAGGGAGCTGGCCCTGTATCTGTCTGAGCTGGGGGGGACGGTTCTATTGCAACTGGTGCCACACTATTGCAATAATTTACTGTATTTCTTTGGTTAGAGGAAAAATTTTTGCTCGTGTTCCTTCCAGAAGGTTTTACAGTTATAGAGTTTGATCACTAGTACAGAGAGAGATTTGGGGCTTTATTTCAACACAGGCTGCACTTTAAATTTAAGTGTTACCAGCTGCAGGTGGAAGAGGAGTCCATGTGGGACAGTGGGAAAGCAAAGGGGAAGGGCTCTGCGAGGTGCAGGGAGGCCTGTGAGGAGTGGCAGCAATTTTCAGTAGTAGCTTTTCATCTCTGCTGTGAGGTTTTTGTTATTTGATTGTTTTTTGTTGTTGTGTTGGTTTGGGGTTGTTTTTTTTGTTATTGTCTTGGGTTTTGTTTTTGTTTTAAATCAAAGCACTGAGATGCTGGTGGATGAAGAGCACTATATAAATGTAAATCCATTCAGTTCTGAGTGCCTCAGATGGGGTGCGGGTGAATTGCAGTCCCAGGCTCAGGGCTCCACAGGGATGTGAGCACATGGGAATGAGTGACCATCATGGGGGATAAAATCAACACCTTTGGGGCTCTTGCTTTCTTCTTTCTATTTAAACAGCTGTGGAGGTGGCCGAGTAGGGGCTTGTACCCAGGGATGACACAGTGCCCCTGGAGCCCTCCCAGCCCCAGCATGGCTCATATCCACAGAAATACTTCTGGGAGGGAAAGGGGATGCCGTGGTGGCTTTCCATGTAGTGACCTTGAAGGCCCACTGGAGTCCAATGCGTAGCAGCTACAAATCTTTGTCCCCATCAAACTCCTTTGTAGATGTTAATTAATCCTGCCTAATTTGAGCTGTTTGTCAGTGGCTTGCACTTGATCATCACCAGCCGTGGTTGAGTTGTTGGAGGAGTTGTGGTTGAGGAGATGGTTGTTGTTGCTGCATGGGTAAGGTGGCAGCCAGCAGCGACGAGGTCTGATTGCTGGGAATTGTCTGACAGCAGTCATTGTTTTTCTTGGTGGAAAATATTGGTTTATTACACTACAGGGGTTCTCTCCTACATCTTTGCCCAAGGTGGGATTCCTGGGTTGCTCCTTCCCTGCAGTTGGGATGCCTGTGCTGGCACTGGTGCACCAGCTCTGGCTTGTAGGGTGCCCAACAAGGAAGTGACACTGGGTTTGCAGGTTGGACTCAGCAGGGGACAGTCCCTGTGTGTGGCTCTTGCTTCTCTGGGTTGGGTGAAAGCTCCTGTTTCAGCGCTGAAAGCTCCTTAAAGCCTCTGACCTTGCCTCTGGCGCACCATGGGGGTTGCTGCTGCCGAAGCTGCAGTTCTTGCTTAGCTCTGCTGGTGACAGTGTCGTCTGAGTAACAGCCCACTGCGACTCGAGGGTGGCAAAATGCAGAGTGCCTCTGTCCCAGCCCTGCTGGGCTGCGATGATCCAGCTGCTGGCTGTGTCCCTGGGATGTGTGAGGCTGCAGACAGACAGATGACAAGGGTGGGTGTCTAGGTTGCGGGGGTAGGAGAGGAGGTTCAGTTAGGATGGGAGGAAACAGGTGAGCAGTTAAAATGTAGGAGGCTCAGCAAAATTTTAGCTAACTCTGCAGACAGTAGATTTGCTCAAGCTGTCCAAGGTTCAGCCGAACACTACTGTGACTGGTTCAATAATATCCATTGCTCTGGAGGATGCTTAGGTCCCATTGAGGTCCCCTGGGAGCTGGGTTGATTCAGACCGCTGATTGCAAAGATTTTTATGGGGTTGCACCAAACAACCAGGCTGAGAAGGTTGTATGAGCATGAGGAAAGGAGAGGTGGCAGCTGGCCAAGGCAGCTGCAGATCTGGAGCCATCCAAACTCTGGACAGCAAAAATGCATTTTTGTTTTTCTGCTGAATCCCAGTAGGTACAGAACCTTGTACAAAACAAGGTACTCGGATGAGTCCACACCTTTCCTATGCCTTGCCATGCCTGCATCCCTCAGCTGTGTAATTGCATCTTGCAGAGGATCTCTCAACTGCCATGTTCCCAGCCTGTAGCCAGTCTATACAAGACAGCCTGCTAATGGAGAAACAAGCTGTGCTTTTAGGCCAGTGGTGACCAGTGTCCTTGAGAGGAGGAATACTCAGCTGTGTATAAGGTGCATCAGAAAATTGCACAATAAATGAAGCCAAGTGGAAACTTGGATGGGAAGGGATTAGTTGATGACCTAAATAATTGCATGCTGCCAGTCTCTCTTCATGTGAGCATAATGTGTGTGTAATTCAGGTAATGAGCAGAAACCAAGGGGCCACCCTGCCTATGGTGGACTGCAAGAGCAGAGGAGTCCTTGGGTCTTGAGGCTGACCCTGGTGTATTTCAGATTCTTGATGTCACCCAATGCCTCCAGTCCTCTGGAAAATCAGCTACTCTTCATTGTAACCTGCCCCATCCCATGGCAAGTGCCCCCTTATGCTGGTTACCACCTCATTTTAAAAATAAGTACCCACTGGTTGGCTCTGTATTGCACCTCCAACCTCTGCTGCTCTTGGTGAATAGCTCGTGTCTTGTGAGCTGTGGGTGCCAGGAATGTCACTTACTGCACTAGTCCCTGCAGGACGAAAGGGGCTGGGCATGCTTGCATGCAAAACTAATTTTTCCTGGGGCTTTTTAGCTGCAATATGGCTCTAAAGATAAGTTTTTTTCCCACCCTACAGGAGCTTGGCAGGTATCTCAGATGTCTTTTGGGGGGTGTAGCAACTTTTTTTTTTTTTTTTTTTTTTTTTTTTTTTTTTATTTTGCAGGCTTCCAATCACAAAGCTGCCCTTTCTTTTTCAGAACAAGCATTCTCTGAAAAATAAAAAAAAAAAAAGACCAACAGAATAATTTGCTTAAGACTCAGATTCACAGCAGCAAGTAAGATATAATTGCACCCTTTGATCTTCAAAGATCTCATCCAGTGTCTGCTGAAGTCAGTGAAAGCCACTCTGTTTGACTTCAATGAACATTTATAATATACAACTCAGGAATATCCTTCCAGTTTATCTATACATGTCTGATGCCTGTCTGGTGAAAATAAACTTCAGTGTGTAAGTTTGGGCATTTTAACATAATTTTATGTGGCATGAAAATGTTTCATATTTGAACATGAAAGGAATAAAATTTGTTTGCCCCAAAATACCACAACTGCTACTAAAGAAGCGTGTGGCACCAAGCCCAGATCACCTAATAGGAGTTTATGCAACACTTGCTGCTGCATCAGCATTGCTGAAACAAGTTGCTAATGAGCTGCCAGCCAAGCAGTGATGCTGCCATCTGAAATTCAATCTTCCTGGTCCTTGGTATCTGCTTGTGAAAGAGATGTGTGATACATAAGCCCAGAAAATTATCTTCATTGTGTGGAATTAATCTGACATCTAGTCCAGTGTTTTAGCCTACTGTAAAATTGGAACTATCTCTATGTAAATGCACCAAATAATTATCTGAGATTTGCCTCGATGGGGGGGAGGAGGGAGTTGGTGTTTTCCATCCTCGTCTCCATCCCTATGTACATCCTCAGCAGTAAATGTTACTATCCAGAGGGGAAGGTTTTAGCAGCATGAGGAATTTGTAATAGAAATCAAATATTAGTACAAGCAAGATGATATCTTGCCCAAATGAGACTTGATTACATTATTAATCTTGATAGTTATACATGATTTTGTGTGCATGTGATCTGAATGTTGGATTAAAAAGCCAGGAGATGAGTCACCGAGATGACTTGGTTTCTTGCAAGATCCAGGCAAAAAGGTGGATTTACCACCAAGCAAAATTTTATTGGGCTCTGGGATAAATTCACAGGATTTTTATCCTGCTTGGATGCTGACAGAAACTTTTCCCTGCAGAAATCCCAGACCAGAACTACTACTGCACAGGCCACACTCAGTGAAGCGGTTCAGAGCCTGCCTAAGCACCGTGGCCATGGAGGGGAACCAAGCCCTCTGTTACAGCTAAGCAGATGCTCATGCTTTTGCTGAACAGGAATGGTTTTAATGACACACTAATGATTACCAGCATCATGGCTTCAGTGCATTTCCTTCAAATATGTCCTCGCCTAATGGGACATACCCTTCTGTGCACAGCCATTGCTATGGTACCTTATCTCCTTTACAGTCTGGCTTCCATCTCATCCTCTTTTTCACTATCCCTATACTTTGTACACCCCTCTCAGCTTCATAGTGGTTTTGGTCAGAGGAACACCAGCCTGTGGTCCTGCTGCTGGGGACATGCACCTCATGGGCTGGGTGTCATGGGAACACATTTTCACCAACATCATACTCTGCAAGCTCAGCCTGGGCCCTGCCAGCAGTGAAACCCGGAGTGTTTCCAGCAGCCAAGAGGGCTGCAGATATGTGTGTATTACAGATCTGGCAACTAGCTCCCAGACATTTAAAAGACCAAATATCTCACACTTGGAGTGTTCAACATCTGATACCTTACTCTTGTTAAAAACAATCCTTTTTTTTTTTTTTTTTCTTTTTATTCCATATATATAGACCTGTGGTAGCAGGGAGGAAAATCTTGCTGATTGGTCTTTATATCTTTATATTTACTCTTCAGTGGAATTGCTCCAGTTCTTCTACCTGCTTTTTGATTACAGCTTATAGGGTATGTAGTTCAGCAAAGCAGAAGGATTTAAGAAAAGATAACTTCTGTAACCTCCCTTTGTAGGCTGAATTTTCTTTTTTTTTTTTTAATTGCAGCAGGATAGTTGGTGCTCCTTTTGTTCCTTAGAGACTGTTAAGAAGCAGGTGTGAAGGGAGAAAGTCCCTAAAGAATCCTTGAAAAGCTAAACCCATGCCTGTGTTCAGCGTGTACAAGTGCAGTATGATAGAGCGTAACCGTAGAACAGTTTGGGTTGGAAGGGACATTTCGAGGTCACCTGGTGTAACTCCCCTTGCAATGAACAGGGAGATCTTCTACTCAATCAAGCCCTGTTCAATCTGACCTTGAATGTTTCCAGGATGTCTGCCACCTTTCTAGTGGCACCACCCTCAAATAAACTTCCATTGGTACAGGAATTTATTGGCAATTTCTAAAGAAACTGAGGTTTTGGACCATACAGAGGAAATAGCGATTCTTAATCTTTATCATCACCTTTGGATTTTGTTATTTAAGTATTTGCTAACAGTTAATTTTGTTGTAGAAATGGTATGAACATAATTGTTTCCATACCTGGGATGTGATGCAGCAATGCTTCTGAGAGCTGAACCCCCCCGCCACAAGGTTTTTCATGAGATCAAACTTAAAAGATGACTACAGGCAATTATTTTTATTTTGTTTTAAATCTCAGAGAGTTATTCCACTTTTCCTCTGCTCCTTAAAATCCAGGCCTGTCTTGGTGCAGCCTACAGAGATGCTGGCCCTCTGGCAGCTCCCACCTTGGTGACAGGCACAATACACATGGTTTCCCCACAAGAGAGAAGCAGGCAGGAGAGGGGACATACAAAAGTTCAGGAGATAAAGCAAGCTGGTGAGAAACCATGAACACAGGTGCTACTGGTATCTATGGGGTATGTACAGAGGAGAGGGTTGGCTTTGGTGCTTAGGGGTAGTTTTGTGATTACTATTTTGGTTATGCTGGTTTTGGAGAAATTATTCTGGATGGGACATCATTATTGCATGACATAAGGTCAGACCAAGACTAAAGGAAAGAAGAGAATGCACCAGCAGGCGCAGAGGGAAAAATGCTTTCCATGGTGTTGGAGAAGAACGCAGCAGGGGGTGGGGACTGCGTGGATGGGGTACCTCACAAAGTTTAGGTGGCAGTACTGGGTGACTTCTGCAAAGCTTACTGTTGTCACAGCACACATGAGATTTCCTTATGTTAGGAGAAACCTTAGGAGTGAGACACAGCCATGATGAGAGGTAGACACTGTGACAGAGGCTGTGCCCATCGGTGTCTCTGGTGTTTCACATGAGGATCAGTTCAAGACACAGAAACCTCATAATCAAAGTGTGTAAATGGCACCGTGTTCCCAGGAGTGTTTTTGAGCTCCTGCTATTAAAGATTACCTTATGTACAGCCAGGATCAACTGGACATAGATCAATTTTAATGGTGCAACAGTGACAACCAGTGGCCAGCTGGACTAATCTGGGACGAGTGCCATCCCTCCAAACCAGGGCTGAGCGCCTTGGGGCCCTCACTTCTGGAGGGGGCTGGGGTCACATTGGCATAGGTCTGCCTGAGTGGTGGGAGACACCCCACTGGAGAGGCTCCTGAGAGCAGCAGGCTTTGATCACAGGATGTCAAGTGTTGGAAGGGACCCTGGAGATCTTCGAGTCCAACCCCCCTGCCAGAGCAGGACCATACAATTTGGCACAGGTCACACAGGAACGCAGCCAGGCGGGTTTGAAAATCTCCAGAGAAGGAGACTCCACAACCTCTCTGGGGAGCCCGTTCCAGTGCTCCGTGATTCAGTAATGAAGTTCCTCCTTATGTTGAGGTGGAATTTCCTGTGCTCTAGCTTACATCCATTCCCCTTGTCCTATCTCAGGGCACGAGTGAGAAAAGGCTACTCCCCTCCTTCTGACACTCAACCCTCAGATAGTTATAAGTGTTTATCAAATCCCTTCTCAGTCACTATTTCCTTGTACAGGATCACAATCCTGTGATGCTAATGGGTGAAATGTCAGCATAGAAGTTTGGGACTGAATTTCTGATACTGGGTACTTAACTGCTGTGACAGAGTTAGAGGACAGTGTTTGGTGTAAATGGCCATGAGGTAAATACCTCATGGTATATGGTTGAACATCTCCTGTAAGACTTTGCTTTGTGCATCCAGAAGGGAGGGAAGCATCAAATGCTTCTTCCTCAAAGGTCTGTTTGTAACTCCGCAGCTCCATCAGCCCCCATGAGGTTTGGATTTACAGAGTGTGTTGGTCCAGGTGGCCTCTCCTAAGGGCATCTGCCTTTTGGGGAGGTATGGGTCCTCAGGCCCAAGTGGCGTCTACACTGGGAGGTGTAATCAGATCTTGTCCAACATGTGACCAGTGCTGTTGGCAGAACTTTGGAGGCTGTCCTGGTGTGTTGGTTCTGTGTGCCTGCTTTGTGCTGGTTAATCCCAAGCAATGTACTCCCCAGAGTCTTTACACTGGGACATCCCAAAGACTCTGTCTCCCAAAGCTCTATTTTGACTCAAACTTGAAGAGCGTTGACCCCTTTTCTGCTGCTGCAAGAGAGATGGTCTTGGGTAGGTGCAACGTGGTTTGCACCTGGCCTGCAATAGCTGGCTTGGAGCAGCTTCTCTGCAGCCTCAATTCACTTTTTTTTTTCTCATTTTGTTTTTCTCTCACCTCAACCTCAAAGAACTCATTTAGACCCCCCAAAGTGCTTGGCTCGCTCTGTGGGCGCAGAGCACCCTGCCATCAGCCAAACGCCTTTATCCTGGGAAAAGCAGAATCCCACCACCTGCCTCCACCTTGTGAGTGCCCCCACCACTGCTGCATCCAGCTTGCAGTGTCCCCGAGAACTTGGCACCGTGTTCAGCACATCATCCTACTGCAGCCTGTCCCCTCCTCAGAGTAGTTCAAGGCTGTGTGGGAGCTGGCGGGGCTTGAGGTCCTCCTGCTCCACATTTGCCATCTGTTTTGGGCAGGCCTTGGTCCCTTTCCCAGGGAGGTGGCAGAATCCCTCCCCGGGGCCAACGCAGGGCGGGCGTGTGGGGGAGGGCAGCCTTTGCTTTTCCCCTGCAGTTCAAAGGCTGCTGATCTCCTCGGTGCTGCTCACAAATCAGTAGATGACACAGATGTGCGTATCTGGTTTTGTCGTAAAGGAAACCACAGTTTCGTAAGCAAGGGTTTGTTTGAACAGCTCGAGGTATCTAGCCAAGTCACGGGACTGCCAGTAAGTTGCCATTTGCAAGATCTGGATCGATTTTTGAGAATTTGGGACCAAGGTAAGCCCCTTGTGAACTGGCACATGCAGCCCAAGGGTATTGACCCCTCTTGTGTGGTGGCTGGTGCTGGACCAAGCCACCCCACGGGCATCTGTGATATCCCTGAGGCGCCAGGAACCACTTTGGGTCCTTGGTGGGTAAATGTTTCTGAAACCCAACGAAAAACTGGGGAAAACTCTTTGGTCTTTTTTGGCCCAGTGCAAATTTATTGTGCGTCTCAGATTGGTGTTTCTTGGGTGAGTTACAGCTCCCAGTGAAGCAGTGCTGACTTCCAGCTGCAGTGCTGGTCAATTTAACTACAACTAGCTTGTTGGGTTGAAGTTTGAAGTTCCTAAGATCCTCAATTCTTGCCCCATGAGCTGCTTTGACCTCTGGGGCCATGTGAAGTGCGCGTTTTGTTTTTGTGTTGGTGGTTTTGGGTTTTTTTAATGTAGTAATTGATTTAAAAGTTTAAGGTTTGGGGGTATCAGAGCACCCGCCCCCAAAGCTGAGCCGCTCCTCGGTGGCGAGAGGCAAGGCAGAGCCTGTCTGACATCGTGCTGCACCCACAGGGCCAGATTGCTGGGACAGAGCCCCTGACCCGGCAGCACACCATGGTCCTCTCCTCTGGGGTTAGGACCCAGTCTCCTCCTGCGCCTTGTTTCCCTGACTAGATTGGGCTAAAAGTAAAAAGTAAAACAGGAGGTGAAACCCTTTACTTTACTTCTGTTTGTTAATCTTTCTTCTTCTATCTTTCTTTCTCCTTTTATTTTTTCTTTTCTTTTTTTTCTTTTCTTTTTTTTTTTTTTTATTAGCGGGGCTCCTTTTTTCTCTCTCTTTTGCCTCAATAGAAAGAAAAAAAGTTTTGTCAGCACTCCTGTTTCTTTTGTTGTTTTCTTTTTCTCAGAAGTCTTTTCTGCTTTTATCCTAATCCCAGGCATGCATGAGGGAACAGTTGTGCTCTGTTGTTTGTCTGTTCTGCTAGTTTTGAACCAGTAGGGCTCCCGCTTTGTTCTCTTTATTTTCTGAACACAGAAAGGTAAAAGAGTAGGAATAGTGATTGAAACTCTTAAGAAGAGAAACCTTCGATATTTATTTAGATTTAATTCATTTTTTGCCTTGTTGGTAATAATTAAGGGATGATGACAAAAAAAAAAAAAAGGTGGAGGGGAAGGAAAAAGGAAAGAAACATCTTTTCACCCCTCTGAGATCAGAGTTTTTCTATCCAGAACATTTTTAACTTGTACCCCTCGAGATGCTGCATTTTTAACCATGTTGTCCAATTTATTCCCTCTCTAGAACCAGACAACGATTTAACATATGCCAGGTTGGTGGTTTTTTTCTCTTTTCCTTGCATGCAGAATTGCTCCTTTGTAGGGATGGTTTTATGATTGAAGGACGTATTTGAAAAGCAGCATTAGGCTGTTTTACCTGATGTGATGTCAGCCTGATTTTTCAAGTCAGATCTGTGTTTTAAGCCTTATATTTATGGCTTAACATCCACTTCTCAGCTTTTTGGGGTGCATGGTGCAAAACTCTTGGTAAAGCTTGTGCAAGTTTTCTGGTTTGGTTTTTTTTAGGTATTTCTTTAATACTTGGGCTTACTGACTGATAAATTGTCTGAAATGTTTTAACAAATTAAACTAAAACTAAGCACGGATCCATCTGTTTCTGTTTCATCCCTACAAAACAAACCTTTTATGATTTTGGTATCCAACATGTGCTTGTTCTCTGTTGCCATGGAGATGCTATAGGCCTGAAAGTTTTGAGGTTTTGTTTTTTTTTTTCCACAGGCTCTTACGATGAAGTTTTTTTTTGAAAACTGTTTTGATTAATTTTTCCTCCACTTCAACTTCTCTCTCACTTAAACTGTTTTCCCCTTTTGTTTCCCACTTGATTTATGGCAGGTCACTGTCATTTAAATAGATGCGCGTTTTGAAATTCCTCCTTTCTGTTTGAATGCAAAGGGTAAAAAAAAAAAAAAAAAAAAAAGGAAAAAAAAAAAATAACCCATGCAAGTCATGCTCAAAGACTTGGTTATTGTTGCTTGTTGGATTTCTGCTCTCTGTGGTTGTCGGGCCTAATTCAAAGTAATTCAGGCTACTCAGTGGGGGCAGTGCATAGCTCCACAGGAAATTATGATAGCAAAAGTCTTCCTGTAGAGCTCTACACTTGGCACTACAAAGTGCCTCGGGCTGCAGTTACCTGAATAGGGTTGAATTAGACCAGACAACCGCATCATCCCACTTCTTAATCTATTAGAGCGATATACAAGTGGCAATTGTTGATTGCAAAAATGGGATTAAGAGGCTCTTCAAGTGAATTGATTTTCTTGTGAGAACAAAAAGAGGAAAGAGAAGGCTCGTTTTGAATCACACAGCCAGAAAGTTTCGTGAATGGGTTCCACTCCAAATGTTAGAATTAAAGCAACCAATGTTTCCCCATGGAGCATGCAGGTGAGAGGAATAAACTGCTGAAAAATAGAAAATTATGTCTAAAACTTAGTTTGCAGCGTTCTCGCAAAATCAGAGATCTCCCCCCCCACTCCCTCCTCTTCCTGCTCCCGGCAGCAACAACAAATCCTTGTTTCAGCTGAGGACTTTGTTGCTCTTCGTCAGCCTTTGCTTATTATTCTTTAATCTTTATTTCTACCAACATGTTTCATTTACTTATTTTGCTTTAACTCAGGGAAGAAAAGGGGAGAAAATCTGCCTTGACTCCTCCTGCTTTTCCCTGAACCTTTCCACTTATTCCTTCCCCCACCAAGATCAAAGCATTGCTGTGTCTCTCCCACGGGACCTCCAAAACACGGTGCCTGTGCCACTCCCTGGGCGACTCCTCGGGGGGTTTCACTCAGCTCTGCTTTTCACCTCAGGGCTATTTTCACTGCAACCACAAGTTTTGTGTGGTCAAGTGTCATAAATGTTCCATTAACCTCAGTGTATCATCCATGGGGAAGAGCAGAGCCTAATGGTTTGATGGGATGGGTCCTGATATTTATTTTTTGGCTGGCTCCTGGGGACTGCTGGAAATCATTTTGCCTCAGCTGAAAGACAAGGTGCTGAGAGCACATGTGGTGGATATTGAGCTGCACAGTGGCAAAGGCACGCCCTGTGCCGGGCGTACTGGAGGATGGTGCTCAGGCAGGGCTCACTGTCAGCAGTGTGGAGAATAGAAATGACACCCAGTGAGGAAAAGGAGCTGCAGGGGCAGATGGAGGGAGCCTGGTGCTGGTGTTGGTGTTGAGACTGGCTGGGAGGAGAGATAGCAAGAAAGATTGCCTCTTGGGCACAGGAGTAAGAAATGCCCCCTTCCACCATAAAAGCAAGAATGCTCCCCCCAGGAGCCAGTGCCAGGGCAAGGATGTAGGGGCTGAGTCATTTCTAAGTGGCTTCAAAGATTTTGGGGAGGGGAACAAGCGGCTGAACTAGACCTTCTTCCACGGGTTGGAGAGGACATGGCCATCCTTGCCACGTCATCGCTAGTGTGGCTGCTCAGGGCTTGGCTTGGGGGTTTGTTTGTCCTTCTTTGTATTTGTCATTGTAGGCTTGTTTTCTCACCTGGCCCCTGCTCAGCAAGAGGCTTGGTGAGAAATGCCTTGGAGCAGAAAGGGCTGGTGGAGTCGTTGTGAACTGAGGGGGGCACAGCCACTGCTTTGGGAAGGGGTAGAAGCAAATTTAGAGCAAAAGCATCATCTCAATGCTTTACTTGACAAGTCTTTATTTCAGAAGATACATTCTTGCAAAACCTTTCCTTTTGGGTAGGTGGTGGTAGGAGAGGGCTGGGTTCCATAACACCAGAGACCCCTTACAACCAAAGCACCCTATACGCATGTTCACAACGGCTTCCAATCCAAATAAGACAAAATGTACCTCCCATCAAAAGTTGCATTCGTACTTCTTTACCATGAGCTTAAGTCTCTTCCTAGCATATTCCAACCCTTTCCACCTCTCATTCAGCTCCAACGGGTTTACAGGGTGTGATTTCCAAAGACTCAGCTGTACAGGTTTCCCCTTTTCATCTCTTCTCCCCCATGGAACGATTTTTTTTTTTTCCCCACTCCAAAATGTCAGACGTGGGATGCCAGGAGCACCCACCAGGTGCCAGCATCCATGGGCAGCAAGAAGGCACAAACTCCCCCTTTGCAACAGCATTGCTTTCTCTAACTGCAGCCCACTAATTGCTCTGTATTTAATTACCCAAGACTGCATCAGGTCCGCGTAGCGTCTTTGCGTGCGCGCTATCAATTATGTCATAATAAATGAATTTCCTTTTCAGGATTCCCTGCAGCCGATGGCCAGGCTTCTGTTCCTCCTTGACTGTTCTGACTTTGAACAGGTTTATTCAGCTGTTGTCTGCTAAGCCCTACAGAAAAGAACAATAGCTTCTGATCTGCCTTTTATGGGTTATTGGGAACTGGTGGTCCGCACTACAGCTTTGGTCAGTGATTAACCAGAGTGAAAACAAACTACACAAGGCTAAGTTGATGTTGGAGGAGGAATGAACCCACTTCATTAAGGCTTTAAGAGGAAACCTTTTCTTCTTCAATGCTTGTTCACAACTTTTCAGGTCTCTATTTAATCACGTAATTCTCTCTAAGTAGGAAGAGAAGCTTGCCTCACAGCGAGAGGTCTTTTGCCACATGACAACTTAAAAAGATAAATTATATATAAATATCTTCATGGTTTTGTGGAGAGAAAACCAAGTTTAGTTTTACTGTGTGCAGCTAATTTACTGGTTTCTTAGGTGCCGTGGGCTTCCCAATATCCTGTTGCAGGAGGGGAAATCTTTGCTGCGCTCACATTTACTTTTGGCATGCGTGTGTAGGGTGAGGAGGCCATATCTGGACAGCACCAGATGCGGGCGACCGACAGGGGCCAAGGGCAGATGAAGAGGCAGCAAGAATAGCAACTTTCCTTTACAATGCCCCTGAGCTTAAATGGAAGCTCCCTAGAATGGTGGGTTTATTCTGTCGCCCAGAAAAATCGCACTCTCCCACATCCAGGGGACACTTTGTGGTTGGTACCCTGGAGAGCTAAAACAAAAAGCAGGAGATTTGGGGTGGATTAATTTGGTGCTGGTGAACATGGCAAACGTCTCTGGCCCATGAGGTCCAGCCCTTGTGCTGTGCTGAGTAATCACACAGAACAGATCACGTTGGGGCAGCCCACGTGCTTGTGATTAGTGTAAAGTTATTTATTTATTTCTCTGAGTATGGCAGCTAATTATGGTTTGCAGAGCACTTCACCCCAAAGCACAGTAGTAATAAATCAACCCGCTGGCTCCTCTGGGGGTATTTGGCAGCAGCAAAGCCTGTTGTTCCCGCAGCCCCTGTGCTGCTGACAGCGTGGGCAGCAGCCCCTCCTGCCTAGTGGAGTGTGGACAGGGAGGGATAACATTGGACACCCTGGGAAGTGCCAGGGAGCTGCTTGCTGGACACCTTTGGCTACCCAGCCCTGGGTGGACAGCTGAGGTTTCCGTCGCGTGGATGCCCGAAACACAAAGGGATGCGTGTCAGTGTGGTGCTTGTGGGATGAGCTCAGCTTGTCCAGGCTCCTGCTCATGTGCTGGGATAAATGAGGGTTGGCTTTCAGGCCAGGATGGAGAGGGTTGTTACTAGGTGGATGCAGATCACCTGGTGTGCCCATTTTTCCCTCTGAGGGCCCAAGTGGGGACATGGAGGAGATCCCACCAAGCAGAGGTGACTGTACCACTGGGCATCTTCTGCTGGCAGGGCTGTGTCCTGACCCCCTGGGTACAGCAGCCTGTTTTCACTGCAGTGCACTCAGCACCCCTAGTGAAGCATGAAGCCTGGATTCAAGTGCTCAAAATCCCCAGCTGTGGTTGCAGGGAAACCAAGGGTGGCTTCCCAAAGGCAGGGCACACACAGCACAGGCTGAGCATGCACCCCAGCACCTGCGGCTTTTCTGGGGCAACTCCCCTCTCCTGCCAACCTTGAGCTATAGTCCTATTCCTAAACACCCATCCGAGGTACCAAGAGAGGATGCATCATTCCCTTCTCTACCTGCCCTGAGTGATGTACATCACTCCTCTGCACCCATCTGTTAAACTCTGTGGGGAAGGCATGGACCTTGAGGAAAGGACATTTGAGGAAGACCAGTTTCTATTCCCAGTGAGGCAGGAGGGGAGCAAGAAAACCAGTCTTGCCTGGGGCACTGTCCACACTGCAGAAGCCAGGGGTAAGGCCTGGCTCTGCTCTTGGTGCAGTGCTGCACCAAGGAGGGGTGAACCCTACTGGGGGAGGAACAGAAAACCCATTGGTCACCTCCTGGGGGAGCGGTGGCTGCTGCTAAACAGGTTGGGAGGTACAGGGGCAAAGAGGGTAAAACATCTGTAGAGAGTATCTCCCACTTATTAAAAAGGCAAGTAAAGAAACGTGTGATGGTTTCCACCTTAAACTGAACAGAGAGGGCACAATTTTCCCTCCAGTGATGTGCTGCAAAGCATGATTTTTGCATAAAACTATGATTTTGTTTTCTCCAGGTGTTTTGGTAATTGATTACTTTTGGGTACAAAACTGTTTAAATACTTCATTAGCTGAATTCTTTGAACTTGAATTAGAGGATCTTGTTGAAATAATTTAATGAAGTACTTTGGTAGGAGTGGAGGGCAGAGGGGGAGGAAGGCTGGGGCGCTGGGATGGGAGCAGCGTGGGTTTGCAGCAGGCCCAACGCAGGATTTGGCTATTAAATGACAGTACTAAGCTGTCTCAATTAATAATTAAAATGTATGTTTAAATAATGCATCAAAGGAAATTGCTTAAATTGCAAACTTGAGATTTTTGGGGTAAGTTCATGTTCAGACATGGGCTTTGAGTGTGGGAGGAATTCAGATATCTAATGTACCAACATGAAACGGGGATTTCAAAAGCTTTAGCTTTTGTGTTAAAATGATGAAGAGAGAGGTGGGAAAAGAGACTGCCGAGCTCCTCAGAGTGTTTGTGAACAAAATAGCACCTTTTGGGGGGAAACAAAAGCAACCCTTCAGAGTCTATCAAACAGTTTATGCCCCGACTGCTGCAAAAATTGGGCAGCAAAAAGTATGAGAGATCCTTTAGATGATTCCTCCAGAGGGAAGGCTAAGCCAAGGATTGAACAGAGAAAATGAGAGGCAGGTGTGCCTTGGAAAAAAGGATTATCAGACCAGTGTCCATTTAGGAATTTGAAGCTGAGTGAGGAGAAGAAATTGAAGCAGGGTGAGACTTTCCACAATGTTTTCTGTTTTGTGCAGAGCTCTCTTTGGAAACAGCACCGGGTCTTGTGGCATCAGGCCAGGATGTGCCGCACAGATGGAGACACTGGGAGATTCGTGCATCCTTCCCCCAGTGAGGTCCAGTGCCTTCCTGCAACCATGTCAGCTGGCACTGGTCAGTGCATGCATGTAATTAGCTGACTTGGCATTTGCCATCCTCTGACTCCCTCCCGCTCAGCCCCGTGTAAGACTTGCAGAAACTGGTTGCTCCAGCCCATCTCACGCCTCCTGCCTGCTGCATCCGGAGAAATGCCACTTTGCACTTGGAAATGTTGCACATGTGGGGCAGTGCAGCAGGGTGGGGAACACGGGGAAAGAGCCTCATCCAACGCAGTGTTGCTCTAGTGAGATGGCATCTATTTATCTCACTTGCATCTATCCTGCCAGCTGGTGCCACATCACCAGCACTGGACCAGTCCCCTTCCTACAGGGGGCTTCTCACAGGTAGAGAAGGGCCCATTTGTGCATGGGAAGCCCTTTCAGCAGAGAGGCTGGAGACCAGGAGAAGCCACTGGCTGCTTAATTGCTGCCTGTGCCCTGGTGTAGGGAAGCTATCCTCTTCTCAAGAAGAAAATCTATCTGCCTGGGCTGAGTGACAGTTCATCAAAGCCTTGCCAGTGCTCTCAGACACACAGCCAAGTGACTGCCTATCTTTCTTTTCCAGCACAGTGTGTGCTCTGAGGCAAAGGGAAGTGGAGCCTCCATCCTGAGCATCGCTCCCGTGCCGCTGTCCTTGGGAGGGGCTGTGATGGACACAGCCGTGGTCCTGGATCAAAGCCCGGGGGTGGGAAGGATAAACTGCACCACGGGTGACCAGTGCTGCTACCTTTTCTGACCTTGCAGAGTGGAGAGGATTGTATTGTCTTGTAGCAAATGGGTGGGTTTGGATCTGACTTGATGAGATCTGTCCTAAGGGGAGGTGTCACTCAGCCAAACTGGTAGCAGACCCACATACTGCTGGGCTTCGTCCTGTTGGCATCAGGCTATGTCCAGGGTTGGTTTGGGGGTCAGAAATGGTGTGGTGCCGGAAAAAGCACGAACCATGCTTTCAGCCATCTCAGTTATGTCAGGACAGCGGCAGAGCCAACTCGAGCAGGCACCACCTTCACTTTGGCCAAAGAAGCGGTGAGACTGGGCTTTCCCAGCATCTTGTCCCAGCACAGCCCAGTTTCACTTATCCTGCATGACCCTGTTTGAGCTCCTTCCCCTTTGGGTGCTTACAGGGAGGTAAACCCGCCTGCCCCTGCCAAACCCCAAAACCTCCGCTCCTCAAGTCCCCCAGGTATGGGGCTGGGTGGCAGCAGCGTGTCCTCCTTGGTTGTCATCATTGTTTCACTCCTGTGGCCGTAAGGTTTGGCCACATTGACATCTGTCTGGTTTGACTCCAAACATAAACCTCTCCCGGGCTGAATAGAGAGGATTCCTTGGTGCAAAAGGCCGGCTTTCCCTTCACACATGAGAGGTTTGCTCCATTATGCTTTGACGTCCTGCAAAGAAGCCGCCTCGGCATCAATGGCATCTAACACGGTGACACATGTAGGGCCCAAGGGCTCCAGGAGCAAGTTTAAATAGGACCATTGAATCTGTCCGTCCGTGCGCATGTGACTGTCGGTGGCAGGAGCCCAGCGATCGATTGAGCTGTCAATGTGTGCCCATGGACCAAATTTTGGAATTTCTGCCCTGTGTGACGTGACTGGTCTCAGTGCATTGTGCCTGATCCAAGCCTTTGAACAGTATTTGGCTGCTCAGGGAGCGACCAGAAGGTACAGAACCTGTCCAGTGTGTAATTACTGCACTGTGGCTGTCTCGAACCTGTTGAAAGGAAATTATTTAAACTGCAAATTGTTTCCCTCCGTAGCTGAGCACTGCACAAAGGAAAAAGTCTCCATGCAGGGTTATTATTAGACCTCAGGGCTTTGGAGATGTTGTATCTAAGGGAGAGAGAAGTAGGTAGTGTTTAACCAACAGAGGAAATAGTGTTTAACCATAAGCATGTCTCTTTAATTTCTGCTTACAGTCCTAATCATGAGCGGATCTGAGCTTCAAAGGCAATTTTGCTGATGCCAACACCACAGGGATTTCATCCCTTTTACCAGAGGACAAGAAAAGACCCTCATTTCCAAGGACAGGTTTTCCCCCGTATTGCTTTTGCTGGTCCAGACTTCTCAAGACAGAAATGGTCTTGGAGGCTATGGTCCATCACTGGAGCACGAGGGCTGTGAGCAGGCACCTCTGACTTCAGCCTGTACCCACTGCTGAGCTCTCCAGCAGCTGCCCAGTGTCACCATAGCCTTTTCCTACAGTATCTGAGCAGGCCTGGCTGGTCCAAATGTACCTCTTCCAGAGGGGAATGTGAGTTTGGGTATGACACAGCGATAGTGCTGATGCTTTTTCTTGTGCCAGTGTTTGCCCATCTACGAGGTGCCCATCAGCATTTTTTGGAGAACACAGATGTGATGTTTGAAAAATTGGACCCATGTGCTCAACCTGTGAAATGATGCCCAAAAGGGGCAGGCTCTAGGGGGAGGTGCAGTTATGAGACAGATTTATTAAGGTCATCAAGTGTCTATTGATTTTTGGATGCTCTTCGTGACACAAGGACCTCACTTTTCACCTGGAAACAGCTGGACTGAGACTCCCAAATCAGGGGTGGTGTTTTTCATCGGGCAGCTCTTCACGTCTCTGCAGAAAGCATGAGTGGAGGGGGAGCTGCCAGTCCTGGGACATCATGAATCTCTCTGGGATGAAGAAGAAAGAGCGTATGGCAGTTTTGAACCGTGCTGAGTCCATAAGATAACGTGCAATTCATGCTGAGCAAGTGAGTAGGAGCACTTTTTATTCAAAATTTGCCTTTGCAGAACTTCTTTAGCAGGTGTACACAGTGGAGCATGTTTGTAGAAGGGTTTGGACGATGCTTGTCTGAGAGGTGATGAGCAATGCTGGACTTTCCCTCGTGGGGAGCCTTCGGTCTTGCTGGGATGCTGCTGAGGTGAAGCCTGGAGAGTGCTGCCAGGGTCTGTGGGACTCCTGTAGTCCCTAACCATGGGGACAGCATGCCAGGGAGCCTCAGGAGAGACAAGCAGGGCAGCCCAGGCAGTGCAACCCCTCCATGCACAACCAGTTGCAACTCCTGCAGTGAAGTTCGTGCTCCCACAGCAGCTTCCTGCTCAGTAGGCAATGGTCTTGGGATAATCCTGGCTCCCTGCATGGCCAAGGAGAGCTGGCCTGGGGTGTCAGCACCCCAAGGATGGCCCTACTCGTGTGGCAGATCCCCATCAAAAACCACAGCTGGCTCAGGGATTCATGGCTCCAATGGTGGGGACGCTGCAGGGAGATCCTGCCCAGAGCTGGATTAGCTTCAAACCCAAAGAGGGGCCGGGGCGGGGGGGAAATTGCTTCTCTGGCCATGCAAGGCGAGTTTCTGGCTCTGGTGACTCAGGATTAGTGCTCCACAAAGGGAGGGTAGGAGCTTTATAGTGAAATGTAGACTCTCCATAGGAGGCACCCATACATCCCAGCAGTGCGGGGAGAGAAGGGGGGGGGAAAGGCATCTGTGGCCCGGCCAAGTTTGCAGAGGGAGCCAGATCGGCCTCTCTGCTGCCCAGATGCAGGTGTCAAACCTGAATAGAACGGGTGGAAAGCACGGCGTGGGTACCTGCAGGTAACATCCCTCCCAGCTGCATCCGGGGGATGCCCAGCCCCAGTATCCCACAGCACGGATGACAGGATTGCAAAGAGAGGACGTGTGGGAGGTGGGAAGAGAAAATGTATTTGCGTGCATGTCGGTGTGCAGGGGCAAGGTCTACTGGGAAGCGTAGTTAGCAAATGCACGGTCAAGTGTGAAACAAGAAACAAGGTTAAATGCTGTGGAGAAGCCAGCACTGATTGCTCTGCCCCCACGTGCAGTGTGTACATGCAGCATGACGTAGGCTGCTCCCATGGGCACAGCACCTGCAGGAACCCACCTGCACCCTCCGTGGGGGGCTAGGGAAATGGAGCTGGAGAAGAGTTTGTCATGGGAGTGTGGGTTTTTTTTTTTTCCCTTGTTCTCAGTGTTTAAATTCATCATGAGAGTTCTTTTCTTAAAAAGCAAATGGGGAACTTCTCCTGCTGGGTCAAACGCTGTTGCTCCTCTGCCACCACTCCTTGCAGGTTGTGTTTCCGTCAGCCTCTAGCATCAAGAGGTGAAACTCGGTGTTCCCTAAGGAGATGCTTGTTCTGCTGGCAGTGCTTTGCTCTGGGAGCTTGCACCTAAGTGAAATCTCTGCCTTTCTGGAGGACAATCAGGGGGTGAGGGCTGTGGGGGGACGGGGATGTGCAGGGTGCGCAGCTTTGCAGCTGGGATGAGAGAAAAATGCCTGGGAGCACTGGTGATGCCTCCTTGAGTGCCTCTCGACACTGGCCAGTTCCTCCTAGGGCTCTGGGGACACTGGGAAGCAGTGATGGGGCTCTGGGGAATTAGTTAATCGGGTTTAACTCACTTCATCTTCCATCTGAAAACTGACACACACCAGCACGTATGTAATTATCCATATAATTATATATAGATATGTATATAAAGTCCAAAGACTTTTTGTGAATATTGGAGGGTAAATACAGGACTGAAACTCAAGAATCTTAATTTTGCCTCAAATTTTGGCTATACTGTTTCTATAGAGACCAAAAGGAAGCTTTGGCTCCCCCACTCAGCTATTAAAGTTTAGTGCATTGAAAACTGTCTTCATGCTGTGATACCCTTTCACAGAGTAGAATAGGGTCTGAGCTAATCCATGAAAGTTGTCATGCTATGAACTAGTAGTCAAGCTTTTTCCTTTCAATTGAGTCTAAAACTATACTGTACTTCACACTTGATTGGCCCTTCAGATGGCAGGACTCAATATCCCTGCTGGAAATAAGCTCGTCTTCACACAGTGATGTTGAACGTGGAAAGATCTTGTTTCTGTGGCATAATTACTAGCGCCGCAATATGAAAGTCGTCAGGATGAGGTGGTTTTGTTTTGGTGGTGTGGGTTGAGTTTTTGTGTTGGTTTTGGTTTGGTTTTGTGTTTGTTTGGTTGGGTTTTTTTGGGTTTTGTTTTTTTGTTTTGTTTTTTTTTTTTTTCCTAATTAATATCTATCAAACTTTGCTTTCTTCTTCTTAAAGATCAGGGAGGTTTGGGTGCGATGCTAGCAGCATGCGGTCTGCTGAGAACCTGGACCCGAGCAAAGGCTCCCACTCGCTCGGGAGCTTTCCTCTCCTGAGTGTTGCACTCACAAACGTAGCAAGGCAAAGTTACCATCCGCACACCAGCCTCAGCCTTCCCCCACTGAGTGTACTGTAGCAAAGGTAATGAATGGGTCTTTTTAAAAAATTCTATTATTATTTCTTCCTTCCTTTTTTTTTTGCTTGGTTTGTGTTTGTTTGGTTTTTTAGGTATTTTTTGCCTCCCATCTCTCAAGATAACTGTATAAAGCAGGCTTGTACACTGGGGAAATTTTTCTAATGGAAATCAGCCCTTTCCTTTGACCTTAGCTGCTACTTGTGTGTGTTCACAGGGGCTAAATGGACAGTCACTATAGGTGGAGCAGCCTCGAGACTCTCGATTAAGACTTCACCAGTGAAAAGTTACTGTATTTTTATGATTAAATTTTTAAATGGAGAAAAACGCCTTGAACTGTATAGACCAAAAGGGGGCACCAAGGTATTAAAAAAAAAAAAAAAAAAAAAAAAAAAGTGATGCTGGTTTTGGTAGTTTACCTATATAAACTGTGACGGTTTCTAGTGTAGCCTTTTTGATTGCTGAAATTACTAAACACCAGCAACAACTTCTCCCCGAATTTGATGTGAATTTCCAGTACTTCCACCGTGACGATGTGATACTTTGCTTCAATTGGGGAGGCTGCTTTGGAGATTTCTTCTGGTGTTTTTGGTTTTTTTTTCTTTGTTAATCTTCATTAGTTAATTTTTTAAGGTTTGGGGAGTTTTTTAATGTAGAGTTGCGTTGTGTGGGCTTTCTTAATTCAGGACTGATGCTTTAAAGAATAAGCACTAGATTAATTTGATCGTATAAATCCTCAAGGTGCTATCTGCCTTTTCTGGAGTATTCACTTTTGCCTCTGCCACCACTTCTAAACACGTTTGCTGTTTCCTTTTGGCTGCATTTATCCCCTTACTGGGTGTAAGAGGCTTTCTCTTTAGCTGGCTGTGGGATGAAACGGAGGGCACAGGTTGGGATGGCGTTAGCCCCCACTCTCTGTTTGGGGAAGCAGATTTAATTACAAACAGCCTCATTTGTGGGTCGCTCAGCTCAGCGTCGTGGTCAGGACAAGGCACAGGCACTGGAAACAATTCTGCCCTGTGACTAACACGACATCGAAGCATCTCTTCTCCCACCACTGCGAGAAAGGGATGAGAGAGCAGAACAAACATATATTTCACCCATTTTCCATCCCCGTCCTATAGACAGATTTGGTTTAAAAGCCTCTTCTCAGTGTGAATGGCTGCGACATGGGAAGGGTGCAGAGCAATTGTGTTCTCGAGTCTGGGGGGTTTTTCCTTCTCTCTGCTACGCAGGGTTTTATGGTGCACGGTGCACGTTTATAATCTCCATTTTTTACAAGCATCTAGCACGTAAAACACCAGTCAGATGATTACAGCTATTTTGTAATTGCTGGTTTTTATTTGTGCCTTTGTAGCTCTGCTCGTACAAAGTCCTTTCGTAAAATTGTCAAATTCAATTATTTTTCACACCAAACTGCAACAAGTTTCTTTTCCTTATTTTATGAAACCACCTTTATTGGTTTTTAAATTATAATTTAGAAATGAAAGATGGGGTGTTTTCATGCACTGAATATAATGTTTTATAGTTTAATTTGTACTGAAACCTAAGCCTTATTTTTAGTTTTGTTACATTAGAGCTGATTTATTGGATCGTATATTATATAATGCAAGGCAACCGAATAGCTGAAGTTACATTAATAATTTTGAAACATGTGGCTAATTAGTTTGTGTTTTCTACGGACTTCAATTTAAAAAAAAATAAAATCTATATATCTCTTTACATTTCAGTGATAATGTTAAATGCAGCAGGTAGAGAATAGAATAGAACTATTCACGATGGAATAGAACTATTCACTCAAAATTGTGACATTTACTTTTTAATTATAAAAAACTTGATATTTTACAAAAGCAACCGCCCCTTTGGTATCTCACCATTTGTTTACAAAAGGATACAGTCATCTTTATGTATCCACCATTTATTAACAACACCTTTCAAACTGCAGGGCACAAACCTTGTTTGTTCTACGGTTTAAGAAACGGCATTTTGATCCCATCAGCTGCCTCCCAAGAAATGAAAAGTCATTGCTGTTTTGGTTGCGAGTGTTTTAGGAGAAAGTGGGGAAAGAAGAAGAGAGACTCAAAATGCCATAAACCAGCCTGAGTAATTTAGTCAAAAAAGTAATTTGTTGAATATCTAATTTTCCTCTTACAGTTTTGTTGCAGTTTTAAATTACTCCATGCTTTGAATCTATTATTACTTTATTATTCTAATTTAGCTTTTCCAGCTAACTTGTTCAAAACAGTTTCTGGATTTAAACAGTTTCCTTCTGTTTCTGCAGTTTACTTTGAAAAACGATCGCTAAACAGCATTAGACTTCAGCTATTCTTTTGATGCAATTAATAATAAAAAAAAGTCCTCCTATTGAAAGCACTAAAATCCTGTGCGTTTACCTTCCGCTGTGCTGTTTGGCTGATCGTAAATCTATCCTGTGCAGCTCCGATTGCGTTTTAAAGCTCTGTCATAATTTATTAAACCAGTTAACAAAAAATATGTAGGTAAAGAAAACTCATTCAAATGTGAACATGAACCACTTCAACCACAATCTGCAGTAAGCTGATTTATCAGGTTAAATTCCCATTCTGCGCTCAATAGTGTTTTGCTCTGGAATAGTCTTGCAATCGTTTGGGCTTTTTTTAGTTGTGGTGGTGTTGTCTTTTTCTGGGAAGCAGAGAGCAGGGGGAAGAAAATATAGGAAATCCATTTTTAGTTTTACCTATGTATCATGCTATAATTGCAAAATAAGGTTTTCTGTCTTCATTTCAGAGGCGAGGAGGCAAATGTTACTCCTTTCGCTCCTGTGCAACTCAGATGAATCGAAAGTGCAGATGTACAAAATTTGCAGGCAGAATTTGAAATCTGATTTCCCCTCTTGATTTAGAATTATAACCTATGGGAAAAAAAATGGTTTGAAAATCTGCTCCAGGTTTTTGTTTTTTTTCCTTATCCCACATGTGTGTGATTTTTAAGGGATGGGAGGACTTGTGCTCCCGCTTTGGATGCTGTGCTGTGGAGTAAGTTATCACCTGAATTTCTATTGCTTGTAGAACAGAGGAGGAAAAAATTCTGTCTTCATGCTACTCTGCTGGCATTGCCATTTCGCTGAACCCGGCTTCGTTGCAGGCGGGTGTAGCAGTAGGAGAATTTACTGCTGATTTCCAGTGTGCTATGTGTGAATGAGAGCAGTTTTTTGTTTTGTTAAAAATCAAACCAAGAAGCAAAAAGCCAAGCAAACCATTTCCAACTCCTCATTTGGTTAAATGCTGAGGGTACAAGTTCTCCGTGCCCGTGGTTCTGTGGTGGGAGGCTGTGAACCCTGTAAGAGCTGGCAAAGCACATCATTAGTGTTGTAATCCAGCTGTATTTTAATTTTCAGGGTACAACAGAGCACTTATTTGCCGTGTCTCTCTCTGTCTCCCTCCCTAACGTTAGCGCAAAAGGAAACTTAATATCTCCAGTGCCCCTGCTTCTGTTCATCAGCTCGTAAAAGCCAAAAAAAAAGCCAAGCCAAAGACTCCTAAATATTGGCAGGTCCTGTAAATTTACCCTGTAGCACCAACAAAATGACACCTTCCGAGGAGCAGATATTTCTCTAGATTCTGATTTTTATTCCCTTTTGTGAGTTTGAGACACACTCTCGATACCAATTCGGTGTATCCGTATGTACAGTATTTGATCTATAACAAACTGTTTTATTATGCACAACGACTGGATATAATCATCAGTGAATTCAAATTTTTAAATAAATTCCAGGGTGTTGGATGCCTCATTACCTACCCATAGAGGAAAGCTTCTGTATTTCTGGCTGCAGAAGCAGAGACACAATTTAATCAACGCATTTTAGAAATAAAATCCTAACGTTTCATTCCAAAGTGGGCAAATTAAATGCACAACACAGGAACGGTTTTAACACTGCCACGTATAATTAGCAACTCAAATGTAGGCAGATAGCGTTATGTTGTTTTGCTTACTACTGATTAATCTAATATTGACAGGGAATAAGGGAAGAAATGGATTCTGGCGAGGTGGTTAGGGCAGGAGCCTCAAGTATGAGCTGGATTTGGTGGTTTTATAGAAATGTGCAAAAAAAAAAAACCACCCAAAAAAACCAACAGCCCAACCCCGCCATTCCTTTCTGCTCCTTGCTTTGACACTGTCTAAATTAAATGCAGAGTTGCATTGGCTTTGCACGTTGTTTTTTGCTCGTTTGACATTTAATACTGTTGTATCAGGACCGCTCATCTTAGCTGAGATAGAGGGGAGAGTAACCAATTTAGACCAAATGTGAGAGGGACTTGCCGAAGCCAGTATCTGTGCAAGCTGCTGAGCCGGGAGGGAGTTTGCGTGGGCTGTAAAAGGCAGATTGCCCCCAGGATGTGGCTGGGGAGAGGACGGGGAGTGTTGCTGCCAGCACAGCGCTGGGACCCGAGCAGGTCTCCGGCACTGCTCTCTGCAGCCTGCAAAGGCTCTTCTGTCGGTCACTGCTACTTCCTAATGCAGACAGATAAAATGTGTTGTCTCCATAAAACTCTCATTAATCTGGGGGATAACGTATATTTTAAAAGTTGGTTGTAAACAACACGGTTCTCCGGACTTTTTATCGTCACTGCTGCTGCAACATCAGCACATTCAATAAATGTCATGTTATTGTATGTCTGAAGTTCAAAAAAAAAAAAAGGGG
>JANHGN010022528.1:0-34137 GCA_024605025.1 Megaceryle maxima | reverse complement strand
AAAAAACAAAAAAAAAAGAAGGGGGGGGTGGCGTTAGTTGCAATCTGTAATTAAATCCAGCGGGAAGTATTTCCTGAATGGCAGAGACCTTTCACACTCTGTTACCTAATTCTTTACAGGTGATTTTCCCGCCCCCCCCCCCCCTGCCCCCCCTTCTCTTTTTGGCACTGGGAAGTGGTAGTCATAGCAAAACCAGTTGGATTTCAGAGGGAGAAAATGCTCTCTGCTGTCTCATGGTGAAATTGGTAAGTCTAGTCCTCAGACTGAGAAAAAGTAATTTCACTTTTTTTTTCCTTCCTAAGAAATAAATGTGATTGAAGAGACTGGAAGATAATTATTTTTATATCAAAAAAAACCCCAAACCCTCTTTTGGCTGAAAAATAGCTCAATGGAACACTGTATTTTCCCCTTTTATGTCAGAAATGATGGACGGCAGCGTGGGGAAGGGGCAGATGCTCCCCCTGCCTCCGTTTTTCAACCTTTGGGTGTCTCCAGCCCCTTGGGGCTGGGGAGGCTGTGCCCTAGCCAGGGGCTCTCGCCCTGCCACGGCCACCGCGTAAACCCCTGCACTGGCGCAACGGGGAGCAGCCCACGCACGAGTCACCCTTTTCTCTCCTGAGGATGAGTCTGCCTCTCTCCTCCAACCTGTTTTGCTGGAAAAAGGGCTTTCCCAGGCGAAATAACTTACACTGGGAGGAGCCTTTTGTGGCCAGACTCTCATATTGTTCTTTGAAAAAGTGGCCCTTTTCCCCCACCACTCCCTGAAGAATAAAGCGATGCAAAGAAATACAAATGGCACAGCAATGACTTGGGCTGTTACACGCAGGTCTGATTTGATAGATGAGATCAGTTCCTATAGTAAAAATCTGCTCCGGTTTCCTTCTAAGCCTTGTGCTGAGCTTCTCGTCTGGTGTTTTGATAATAACTTCTGAAAAGCGAGCGACTCAAGAGTCAGTTAAAACCATATTTCTTCCAGGCAAATAAATGTATAAATGCTCCCCAAACACGCTTGCAAGCAGAAATGTCAGCTAGCATTCTCCAGATATTTTGATGTCAATGCAATAACATTTTGCATTGACAAAGATGGAAATGTAAGGTAATGACTTGGTGCAGCAGCCTTCAAAACAGTAGATAAAAATACAGCAAAATTTCCTTCCTGTTGATAGAAAAGGTTACTCTAATTTTAAAACATCTAAATAAGAAAAGTGGTAGCACTTAATTTAGCAACGTTCCTGGACTCTTGGCAGCATCTCTTGTACCAGGGTTTCATCACCAGACCTTTGAGATGTTGGTTGCTCCAAATGCTGCTCCTCCTCTTTCAGGTTGGCCACCCAAAACCCCTTGCATGGGGGTTACTACAGCTCTCTGGCATGGGTGCCTCAAAGCAAACTTAGGAGTAAGACTGCCTCTTTCAGGTCAACAGATCCTGGGGAAACCAAGTTGTGTGTATTTTTCATAACAAATGGTGCAGATATTCCCTCTTGCCCCAGCACCAGTATTACCTCTCAGTCCATGGTTCTGTCTGTGGATAGTGCTGCTAAAACAGGACCAGGAGTTTGCAAGTGAGGGAGAACTGGTCTTCACTACTTCCTGCGTGGGAAACAGAAAAGGCTGCCTGTCTGGTGTTGCCATAGCTGAATTGGTGAGTAGGCTTGTCCTTTGAGATGCTGGCGAGTTCTAGAGCTTCGTAAGATCATGGGAAGAAGAGAATGTCAGTGCCTAGCAAGGGAACTGCTTTATATTGACCACTGCACAACCAAAGGAGCAACTTGTTCATGCCAACCACGGTATTTGTGCACTGGAGGTCCCAGTGGGGAGCTGTCACATGGTGGGACAGCTCTGGGATTGTTACAGTGCTGTGAAGGAGTGAAACTCAGTGTGTGTATCACGTCCAGGGGTTATTCTGTGTGCATGTCACCATCTGCTCCACTATGGTCATGTACTTTACAGAGGGTTGTGGGTATGTCAAAGTTGTGTGGTGTTTTGCACTGTAAGTGGCCCAGGCTGGGCTCAAGATCAGACAGTACAAACACCACTGGTGCCATATTCATGGAAAAAAAAATGAGTGACAATGCTTGAATGAAGGTGCCTTGTCAGGACTTAACCATGGCTTGGGTCCATGGTACTTCCTTCTGGTGACCCAAAATGCAGCAGCTTCTCACCCCTTTCTGCAGTGGCTACAAACCAGAGTGCCCAGTCTCTGGGGAGCAGCTGATCTCTTTGTTCTAAGTGCAGAGCCCAAACAGCTCAACTAATGAACGTAGGGTTGGAAAATATAATCAAGCAGGTCGGGTACTTTGCTATTATCAGTTCTCAGCACAAAGTGGAAGTACATCATCTACACCAAACCTCACTCATTCACACTTCGCTTATCTGCAAATTCCATAATTTCCATTCAAAACCCAGCATTTTTTCCACATTTATTTAGCACTGATTAATAGCAGAACGCAGCAGCGAGCCCTCCTATTACTCCAACTTCATTACTTTTACAAAGTAGACTACGGCCCACTTACCCAAAGACATTTTGCTTGGAAGAATTATCGATGATTAAAACCAAGCTACACTTGTCAAAATAAATTACCCGAGTACATTTTGAGAGGCAGCAGCCTTCCTCTTTACGGCGGTTGCCTGCCTTGCTAATTTGCACCGTGCGGAGACTTGTGGTGGGACAGCAGCGCTGGTGGAGGCCGAGCGATGCCACGTGGCAGCTTCCCGGAGTGGGAGGAGTTTGTGGAAGTGATTTGGGTTGTCTTGTGTTTCCTCGTAGGTTATCGATATTACATCAGCTGTGGGGGTAAATCAGGCTTTGTCCATAGAGGAGGGTAATTCCTGCATCAGTTTGCAGAGCTCGGGTCCCCCGGGATGGCTTCCAACCCACATGGGGGTCTCCTGCTGCTGGGTTTTGCAAGTGGATGTGGGAGTCAGCTGGGAGCTGGATGGAGGTGTGTGGAGCATCCCAGTGGCTGTAAGATGAGGTGGCACAGAAGTGCATTTCTTTTCATCAGTGGTGTGGAATGAATTCGACTCATGAAATTTGCTCCAGTTCTTCCTCTTTCAGAGGGCAATACATAAACAAATGGTGCAGAGTGATGAAATGTCCTACTTTTCCTCCCAGGGGAGACCTTGCCGATGGTAGGAGACAAGATGTAACATGGCAAATGCCTTCTGTTCTCTTGTTCTGCTGGGCAGAGGAGAAACTCTCCTCTGTTGCTGCTGGGCAAGTACCCATCTATAGAAGACAGTACTGAGGCTTCCAGTAAAAGCTCCTTAATGTCAAGGCAGGAGGTAGATTCGAGTGATGGCACGCTGCTCATATGCCCACCACAGTGCTGGGGCCACTGCCTGTGCAGTGGTGGGACAAGAGCCCCTTCCAGCCTCCTGGGCTCTCTCCAGGCAGCGAAGGGGCTGTGAGTGAGCTCTATCTTACGTGGTCCAGCTGCTTCATGTGCTTGGCGTGGCACTGTTGGTGCTGCTGCTGGGGTTTTTGGGGTGGGTTGGGGAAGATGCTGATGGCATCCAGAGCAGCCCTGCAAAGGACTCGCTAGTGCAAAATAGTGCTGTGGGGTTGTTCCTGCTACGCGCTGCGACTGCATCGGTAGTTCCCATAAGAGGTTTCTCTTGGTAAGTGGATAAGGCAGGTAAGTGTTTAGCCCCAAAGGCAGTGCTGGGAGCAGCGGGCTCTAATGTGGGGCTTGGTGCCATGCTATGGATGCCACTTGCGTCCAGGCACAGTATGAGCAGAAACTAAGGAGGATTTGTGTCCTGTGGAGAAGCAGAAAACAGCTGGAGACAGCTGGTGAGGGGACAAGGAGATGGGGATGCTGCCTGGAAAGCTGTGTTTGGGGATCATCCCTCAGTTCCTGTTGTGAGTGTAACCATCTGACTCACTTTGCTCAATGTGGGATAGTCCCACTGTACATGAGAACATGCCACCTTTCTATAACATGGCTCATCAGAGATGTTTTTTGGGTAAGCACTCATTTTGATTCCCAGCTGTGTTGGTGGTGGTATGGAGACAGGTGTGAAAAGGACTTGTTTCTCTACAGGCAGTGTTGGGGTGTTCACAACATTATTTGCATGCAGTGCTACAGGCAAAGCAGAACTTTCCAGACCAAGTTGCCTTTTCGGACTAATGCAAAGGAAGATGCGTTAACTTTTGTAGGTATTAAAGATGCTTTCACTGGCTTTTCTTGGGCATGAGCTGAAAGCACAGAGCATCTCATAATCTGAATGGGGCAGGCAGGAAAGAGGGGACAAATCTGAAATGTCTTCTGACAGTTAAAGCTTCAAAGTGGTGGGGAAGGTGGAAGATAAAAGTCAGTAGTGCATTAACGGAGGGAACTGGAAGCAGTGTAGGCAGAGAGATACTCTGGTATTTCTTCTCTGTGCATGGAGCTGGTAAAATCCTGCAAAAGGCTGCCACAGGATAGAAGCAGGATAGAAGGGAGCTTGGCTTTCTGCTGTGGATTAGATCCTTGCCCAAAATGCTGTTCCTCATTACGGGGCTCGCAGTAGGTGAGGGTCTGTTTTCCAACCGCCCTAGAAACTTTCTGTCAGGGTGGGTGGTGTTTCTGTGACAAAGACCTCTGTTGCAGGCAGTGAATCCTCAGTCATGGGCTCTTGGAGGACCTGGTGATGAGAGATCACAGGGCCTCACATCTTGACTCGGTTATGGCAGATCTCTTGCCTTCCCTTGCTGGAGTGGTGGTATGAATGCTCAGAGGGAGGAGAGTGGGACAAGGAGCCTCCCATCCCTCTGGAGAGGCTCCTTTGGAGGGGTGTCCTGGGCAGACAGGATTCAACAGCCTCCATCTTGCTGCAAAGTGAAGCAAACCCCAAGAAATTCAAGTTTTCCATCTTGGCATAGGGCATCTAAAGCAATGGGTGCACCCACTATGAAGAAATAGCAGATTTCAAGTGTTTAGAGGAACCATTTTTTATCAGGCAAAATTAAGCCTCTTTTATTTAAAAAAATCCCACCCAAAACCAAACCAAACAAACAAACAAACAAAAAAAAACCCCAACAAACCAAAAGAAAACAAAAAAACCAGAAGAGCAAAGGAAACAGCATAGGGAATGGGGTAGAGGTCATGCAATAACTTAATTGAAAAATTAACTCGAATTGGTGGAGATGTGACTGCTGCTCTCTGGATTGAAAACTGGCTGGAGGAATGTAAACAAAAGACAACGAGAAACAGGATTTGGCTGGGGGGGAGGCTCTGTGTTCCTGCAGAGACACGGACGGTGTATCCCTTCCGAGCAGCACCCCCACAGCAGTATGGGGTGGTGAGCAGGGGGTACTCCACCAGGAACTGTAAAACTATCTGATAGAGATGGGCAAAGTCTGGAAATCGGCACAAACCCCATAGATTCTCAGGAAAGTCCTGGCTAATGCATTAAAGAAAGCCAGTCCTTCATGCACGTGCTCTGTAGGAGGAAGGCAGGAGAGGAGATGGGAGCTTTTGGGAATGGTAGACTGGACTTGGAAGCATCAGGCAATGTTGAGTGCATGTGTGAGGGGCAGCCAGAGCCCTCCCGAAATACCCACCCCGGTGAGCCAGCCAGCCGGCCGCACTGGGACCCTTCCTCTTGGCAAGGCGGGATTTCACTGACATGCCAGTAATGCCCACGAACCACCAGATCAAACAGACCTTCTTTTCTTTTCTTTTCTTTTTTTTTTCCCCCTCCCAAACCCCAGTTATCTATTGGAACCAGATGCACTTTTTTCCACAGGAATTTCCAAGCAGGGAAGGCCAGGCTACCTTGTTGCAATCAGAGAGGTGTCAGTCTCCCTCTGAATTTTCCCTTTTTCAGCCATAAGGCAATGCAGCTTTTTCCCTTGTTACCAGCAAGGTCTGCCAGGAATCCTGTTGGAAGTGCTCAGCAGACACTTGTTGTTGAGTCGAGCCGGGCTTGCTTGGAGGGGCTGCAGCTCAACGCCTTGCAAACTTCACCCACTGTCATTAACGAGACGTTGCAGATCGGTACGCCGGATTAATTCCATGTTCTCCTTTGTGTACCTTAGTAGCATTTACTGGGTTTTTTTAATCATGTTGAACGTGTGAGTTTGTTCCCTCCCCAACTCTGTTTGTTGTGGGCTTTTTTTTTTTGGGTAGGGTTTTTGGTTTTTTTTTTTTTTTCCATAACGTTTACTTCATTTAGAGCCGTTTTGAAGTGATAGACACCTTTCTAGGTAGCAGCTTCTTACAAAGTATAAGCCCGTTTATCAAAGGCAGGATTTGCTGCTGTTGTTTTTCTATTAGGGAGGAATTACACTAAGCCTGTAGCAGACATTTTGTGTTACCATGGCAGCCCATATTTCCTACAGGGTTGTGACCTCTAATGACTACAGTGGAAAGCTAGGAAAAATGGGGACTCTTTGAAGATTAGTAAATAAATGCATACTTATGCAAACTATCCGAGGGATGGCTAAACTATAGAGAGGGAACGGCACGATTCCGAACGCTGAGCAAATGGCTCTATGTAAATACCTGTGTGGTTTTTTAAAAAATTCACCTTTCATTTCACTGTGCTTTTAAAAGGCTGTTTTGTTTCCATCAAAGTGGTTCCCCGAACATGGTTTCTGCATAGGGCCTGCATTATTTTTTCGTGTAATGAAACAGAAATACAGAGTTCAGAATTTCAGCAAAAGATGTTTCTTACCACCTAAATCATTCTTTTTTTATAGCCTTTTCAAATATTATTGCCGTCATGATTGAATTTTCAGTGTTCTCTTAGTTCATCATTGCTAGATAAAATAAGGCAGCAGAATGTACTGAACTTTTAAACAGACATCTCAGTGGGAGCTGTCTTTATTCTTTTAAAATAGCTTAGTAAAAAAAAAAAAAGTCCCTGTTTTTAAAAAGAACAGATTGATTTTTTTTTTTTCTTTTTACATATGGAATTTAGTAAAAAGGAAAAATCGCACCTATCGAGTAGTACACAGGACTTGTTTTGGACCATTAAAATACCTCCAGAAGTATTTTATAGGATTTGTTTGTGAATTTGAAATGATCCTGCATTGTACTCTGCAGTGATCTCCTAAATTGCAGAAAGCCTCAGTAGACATGCTGGTGCTCTGCGCATCTTCAGTTAATGACCCTTTTCATGTAAGCACAGCTGTTGCAATGTGAAAAAATAAATTAGCAAAATGTGCCTCTTCTCCCTGCATCTTCCCTTCACTTTTCTGTGGATTTCAGCATTTTTCCCCTTCAGTCAGTAACTTCCAGACTCCTGCAGCCCAGATACATGGTACGAAACTCTCTCCCATCGATGCTGTCAGCAGAAAAGGAGCAGATCAAGGTCTTACAAAACAAAACCAATGTCGGGCAAATCCTGAATCTCTTCCTTTCCTGTCAGGAATACCAAGGTCGAAACAATGCTACTGTTCTGTGCAATGGAGATTGGTTTAACCCTTTTCTCCTCCTTTAGAGAATAAAACAAGACCTTTTTCAGGTAACCCCACAGCCCTGGCTTTCATGGAGAGCCCCAAAGTCCCTTGTCTTGAAGCCACACCTTGGTTGTGGAAGGTTGCAATGCTGCCAGATGTGAGTCCTTCCACCACAGGGTGGGATGCACTGGGGATATGTCACCCCAGTGCTGAATCTACCTGCTGTGGGAAATCCTCTTTCCGTGGAAATCATGGGGGCTTGAGGGCACCAGAATGGGCTGGGGAGGGGTTTGGTTGTGCCCTGGAAGGCACAAATCTGATATCCACAGAGAGACTCCCTGCTGCCCACAGGCTTGACTCCCTAATGCGCTGTGTGCCAACATAGGATGAGAAAGCCTGGGTGGGTTTGTGATCCACCTCTGCATCAGCATCTCATATTGTAGTGAAAATCAATGAGGTTTTGGGATGGCTGCTAGGCAGGGGCACGTGCAATGCTCTTCTGCTGGCTGCTCATAGCTGTTACCATGTCCTAAAGGTCCTTCTCCTGGGAAGCACTCAGATAAGTCACTATTATTCTAGCTGAGGCAGCATAGCTCTGGGGATCACAGAAACCATGCTGCAGGGTGTGTGGAGGTGGGGAATTGCTGGGCATGGGAAAATGATGGAGTCTTGAGGCAAAAGGAGAAAAATCATCAGTTTTGGTGCTGGCTTTGATTTCTTTGCGTAGATTTTGCTTCTTGATAACTGCACTGGCAATACAGACTTACAGGCCCTTTCTAGGGATGTGAGACACCAGATGCCTTCTGGGCTGGTTTGTATCACTGAACACTCATGTTATTAATCTTCTTAGAATTGGAAAATTTGGTTCAAAATGAGAGGCTCCTGCTATCACTAATAATACTTTTCTTGTGCAACTTCACAACGTGCTTATAACCCAAGCTATTTTATGTTCTTCTTTCTTCTCCTCTTGGTAGCTTTGAGTTCTCTGTTAATTGACAGCGATCTGAAAAGGGCCTCCTGGGGCAGTGGCCTCTCCTCAGGCTTTCCTCCCCTCTCGTGTCAGTAATGAACCACTCCCTGGAGCAGGGATGGGGGTGAACAATCCCTCCTTCCAGAGTTTTGCCTTCCTCACCAGGGACAGTCCTGCTCCTTTCGCTCTCTGCGTGGCTCTTAAAGCTTTTCATAGCAACTGGAGCTCTTCCAATATGAAGGTTTTTGCTTTCTAACCACCCTCACCTGACATGTGGGGTATGCAGAGATCTGGCCTTTACCTCATCCCGGGCTCCCTGCAAATCCTGCCCTTGTCTTCCTGGTTTCCCACAGGACCTGTTCTACTTTTTAAAGCTCAAAAAAAGCCTTGAGAGAAAGGGGCCGAGTGCATGGCCTCCATCTGTGTGTTGTGGGTCGCTTGTCTCCGTCGTGAAGCAACCCTATCCCCCCCATCCATCCCTGATGCATAGTTTCCAGCCCAAACTATTTGACAAATCTGACCCAGACTAGCTAATAGTTTCAGGGTGACCAAAACTGTGTATCTGATGAATTTATGTTTCAACTGCAAATTCTTGCTCTACTGAAGTCCAAACATAGAGGGGAAGCTGGTGGTTAAGGCAGCAGGGAGGAAGAGAGGAAAAGAAAGCTAGTGAGGAATGCTGGGAAGGCTGAAACGGGATCCTGATGTGAGCTGCAGGGCTGGCAGAGCTCTGTGGAAAGGGGATCTTCCTGGTGGAGGACCTGACCTTCCAGTTTGCACATGAAGGTTGGGGGGCCCCAGTTGCTGGCTAAGGGGAGACCCCACCACACCTTTCAGTGGTCTTGTGAAACTGCTCTGCACTTCCTTTGGTTAATATTTCTGTCTGTCTTTCTTTCTGTCTGTCTTTCTGTCTGTCTTTCTGTCTGTCTGTCTGTCTGTCTTTCTGTCTGTCTGTCTGTCTGTCTGTCTTTCTGTCTGTCTGTCTTTCTGTCTGTCTGTCTTTCTGTCTGTCTGTCTTTCTGTCTTTCTGTCTTTCTGTATTTCTTTCTTTCTGTCTTGTTGTTTTGGAGGGGATTTTTCGCTAATCCTTGAAAGCAAAACTTTTTTGTCCCTGCTGATGCAAGGTCAGAGGGAAATTTGTGTTAAATGAAATGGAGAGTGTGTGCTTCTGAGAAGGAAAGTAGAATGATCTTGCATCTGCTGGGGTGGAGAAGTACTAGACTGTTACTGGTTTTGTAGTGTGGCAGCTGAGCAAATGAATCTGTGATTTCCCAGTCCTGCATCCAAGCCACTGTCACTTAAAGCTGCTGCCATCCTGAGTCATCCTCCACAGCTCCCACCTTCTATAGAGTTCCCCAGCTTGCCTGCTAGGCAGCCATTGTTTGGAAATGTGGTGGGACTGGCAGGAGAGCAAAGTGAGGACCTTTGGGAAATGCAATGACTTCTGCACGTCTTGTTCCTGGTTTCTGCTAGCTGAGGTGCTTGCAAAATGAAGTAAAACAGGTGGGTTTCAACACAACCCCGAGCTGAGCAGCTGCTGCTGCAGTCCGCTGAGCAAGTCCAAAAGACACCAAAGTGGCACCTTTTGTGTGTACCTTGGAGAGCCTTTGGAAGTCTAAATTTCTGCCTCTCCTAGGGCAAACTGGATTGCTGACAGCCTCCTCCAGGAGAGCACCTTGGTGTCGCCTGCCTTTAGACCAGGCCAAGCAGAAAAGCCCTTTATCAGACCAGAATCACTTTGCTCATGCAGTATTTCTTCTATCGAAGCTGATTGTCATGGAGTCTGTTCCAAACAGGATTGGAAGTTCAGATGAGGAATGGGTGGGCTGGTGTTTTGCAAGGCTTAAATACAAAGAAAAGTGGGAGAGAGTGATTGCTCCAAAACAGGCTACCCTCATAGAAAATTTTGCTTGTGGCTTTTCCACGTGGTTCTGTGGCAGCAGAGATGAAGCTTTGGCTGCTGCTGGCATTCCCAGTCATGACTGGAGCCACGTTCCTCAGCCCTATAGAAAGGGCTTTTTTTTTTTTTTTTTTTTTAAGACTGGATGTAAATGTAGTATCCTTTATTGCCCAGAGTGCAGATGAGACCACACTGCAGCTGTGACAAAGCTTTCTGCTTTCCAAAGTACTGCAGTGATTAAGGAGAGCAAGTCTCTGAACGCTGATGGGAGTTAGGTGCTTCATTGCCATTTCAGCCTTTGAAAAATCTCTCTCTCTGATTTAGCCAAGTAAACTCCTGTGCCAATTATCTTGCAGAAGTTTAAAAAGCCTGTTTGAGCCACAGAAAACTCAACATATCCAGGGACTTATCCAGAATGCTGGGAGGACATATCTATAAATCTCTTTAAAACAAACAAAGGAAATGGATTAAGAATGAACTTGGAAGTTACCAATCTATTTATTTGAATATCTATAATTCCATCATACATATAAAAATATATATATACAAATTATATACAAATTGTACCCAACTTGCATTCCAATTACCTTCACCTAGATGTCACAGGAAATCAGGGAGGAGGTCTGGCTGGTGATTCCCTGCTCGCTGCAATCGCCCTGTAGTTTTGCATCTAACATTTTGTTAAGGAAATTTCTCTTTTAGGGAAGGGCCATGGCTTTTGACTGGAACCATGGCTTTTAATTGCAGCTGTCTTGTATTTGGACAACTGAATATGCCAGAGGTGTCCAGTCTCTGTGGAAGATGAAGAGATGCCCCAGGCAACACAGAAGATTTTCCTTGTATTTGCCGCACAGTTTCCAGACAAAGTGCTTCAGCAGGTTGCTGACGTTGCCATGCTCTCCTGTGCTTCCAGAGGTGAGAAGCGTTAAAAAACCCCAAAATGAGAATGCAATAATTTTGAGATAAATGTGCCCAGCATTCTGATCCAGCCATCCTCACAGCCGTGGTCACCCCACACACCGCCTTCCCACCAAGGCTCGCTCTGATGCTGCACCCCGTGCTGGCTGCTGCTGGGGGTGACTCGTCCACTTTTCCTTTTTTTTTTTTTTTTTTTTTTTTTTTCTGAGACTTAGTGGTTTGTCAGGTCTCCCCAGATGAAAATCAAATATGTATGTCCAGTGTGCTTTTTATCTAGTTAACTAAACACAAATAATGCGTTCTGTCTCTTCACTTTGAAAGCTTTCAACCCTTTCTCTTTTATCTTTGCCTGCATTGTTCTTTAGCAACCTGACAGTTGCGTATTAAGTGGGTTCTCTTCTTCCTTTATCCTCTGCCCATGATTTTCAGTGATTTTTTCACTGGCCATCACTTCCTAAAGTGCCTTTGTGTATTCAGATCTAGGCAATGTTGGGTGTTGATATGATCTAGACTTCTGAAACAATGCAGGTATTTGCAGTTGTTTCTTCTCTGGGGCAGTTAATTGGATGTGGTGATTTGAGATTTGTCTCCAAGGCTGCTGGAGAGGAGTTTTGGAGAAATGTCATCAAGCTGAAGTGACACATGCTTACTCCCAGCCCATGTTTTTGGCATATTGTACTTTCTGCTCCTCTGGCACCAAGCCCCCATGCATGTCTGTGCTGCCTGATGAATGGAGGCAATCTCTTTGAGATTTAAATTGCTTTAACATGGCTTATTAGCTGCTGTGGGGAGTGTTTTTGCCTGCCAGTGCCCGTAACACAATTGTCCCCATTCACAAAGTCACCTTGTGTACACCAGTGTTCTGATCCACACTGCCATATATCCAGCAAGACACTGCAGAAGGCATTTCTGGAGCTCCACTTTCCAACCTGGCAGTTTTCACCATAATGCTGATACTCCCCCTAGACCTTTGTGCCTGGTCACACAGGAGGCTGGTACGTAGCTCCTTGTTTATTTGCCCAAATTAAGATAAAGCCAAGCTTTCTGCCTGAAATTCTTGTGAATCTCACAGTCTTTTATTTTGCTATTTTGGTTATTTCAGTGACCTCATTTTAATTTGTACATTTGCATCGCAGGTCTTGGTGACTTTTTCTGCTGTGTTGGGCCCATTCACTTGAACAGTCATTTCTTGCCATTCACTCTTAGTGAATAGTTGTGCCATGGTTATTGTTTTACTGGTAAAACTATTAATTTTGATGACTGCAGTAGCCATTTCCACGTTTAGGCCTTATATTTGAACTGAATTAAAGCAATAGTCAAAAGAAAGAATTTTGTGAAGATTGTGCTTTTTTTAGCCATCTTCTGGTACAGAAGTTGCTAACACAACTACTGCGTAGCTGCATGTCAAATGTGGACAGAAATATTTGTAGCAATGATGTGAGCTGGAATGATGTTACGGAATTCCTGCTATGCTGAGACACTAAAATATGGTTTAAATTAAAACTGAGGCTAAGCACATTATTTACTTGATGAGGTTTGTTCCACTCCTTCTCTTGGGATACCTAAAAGCAGGCTGCTATTTCTTCTTCTTTCTTTTTTTCTTTTTTTTTAATTTCTCTGAGATGACTGATGTCCTCTAAATCAAAATGACACTCGGTATATGAAATTCACCTTCATTTGTTTCATTTGGTCATGAAAATCACACAATGGTGTTGCTTGTGTTCTTTGAATGGCTATGGATTGTTTCTTATAAACAGGAAAGGGCAAGAAGAACATTGGGGAAGTTCAGCCTCCCAAGGAGATCAGTACAAAGAATAGGGTCTTTAGCAAATGTTGGTATCTTTCCCCTTGTTGGGGCACTGCAGCATTCCTAGAGGCATCCTGAGTGCCAGAAAGGACTGCTGGTTTGAGAGCTCCTAACCTGAGGTGGGATCTGGATTTAATTTTCTCTCCTTACATATGTATGCAGTAATTGGGTGTTTGTAAGTGCCTTGGGTAGTAAAAAGTATTGTTGCATCTCTGTCTGGCTTCTTGAGGAGTTGGGTTTTTTTAAGTCTGGGACTAGACCTTCTGACTTTCCAGTCTGGCACATGACACAGCAGAGATGTAGGCTTCACCCAGGAGACTTCATCAGCTTTGTCTCCAAGAAGAGACAGTGTCTTAAAAGGGATGTGGTCTTTAGGGACAGAGTCAGTATTACAGACCATTTTGCATGGCCCCTCCAGATGCTGCTTCACTTCTCAGTTGCCCTCTCTTGCAGATGAGCAGCTTTTTTTCTAGTTTATAACTGCCCTGACCTTTGGGTCTGAGCTGCCTGTGTAGGATTTCCCAGGCAGAGATATGTGGGTGTGCAGGGTGGATCATGGGTGCAAGGAGTCAAGGCAGCTGTGTGCTTTGCTGTGCACAGATTTTGAGCAGTAGGCTCAGCTCTTCCTGGGTGTTAGATTCGAGACTTCTAATGGGTTCACTCTACTTCTACTGGGTTCACTCTGATGCACTGTATCTGCAGGAACCATCTCCAGGAATTCCTAATATCTACTGCCCTTATGATGTGTCTTTTAAAAAAAAATGAAGTGTATAAATAGGTCATGTTGGCAAACTTGGATGCACTGTGCCCTTGCTCTGCCTAATGGAGAAGTATCTCTTTGTCCTGGCTCTTGCAAATCTTGTGTGCATGGAAGCATGGCTGGCATGAAAAGATTTTATGGACAAGGGTCCTTAAATTGACAAGCAGCCTTATGTTATATTTCACATTTTTCTCAGCCCAGAAATGGTGCCAGTTTCTGCCTGCATGAAGCCATTGTACAGTGATGTTTGTGAACTCGCTGTGCTGAACATCTCCCTGGTGCACCATTAGGCTTTATTTTGGATGGTACTGTGTGTCCTCCTTCACTCTCTGGGCTCAGACCAAACAAGGAAAAAAATACGACTTTCTTCTGTGTGTTGTCAGAGGAAAAAAAAGTTCAACAAGTTTGATGTGAAATTGCTGGATTATTGAAAACAAAATGGGAGACTTTGCCAAATCATATGTCTTGTAAAGAGAAATGATTGCTGATTTTCCTGTAGTTGTAAGACAGAGAAAAGTCAATCCAAGTTGTAAGTAAATTACAACTAACCTGGGTATAACTGGGACTTGACACATAAGGACTCGCTGCTCTTGGCCAAACCCAAGCCCTGTCAGAGACTCCAAAACAAACCTGCTGGAAAAGCCTGACTGGATATTTCAACACGTGCCCTGCCAGAGCAAACCACAGGCTCTGCGCTCTATTTATTTGAGAGCTATCAAAGGTCACATGACAGCATACAAAATGCCTGGCTGGTGTATTTCTGAGCAGAGGAACGGAGGAGATTTGAGGCTGAGCTCTGTTGCTGATGGTGGAGTTTGGGTTCTCTTAACACCCCCACGCCCCAAGCAAAGCAGCCCCATGGTGCTCCATTCCCAGGAGGACTGCATCACACCAGGGAGACCTTCCTCCTGGGGACTGCGCCCAAAATATCAGTGCTAGCCCTGCTGAAGCACCAGGGTCTCCTGCTTAGGGTGGGTGTTTGGGGTGGTTTTATGAAGGGATGGTGCTGTAGCTACTAGTGGTGGTGAGACCTTTTGCATAGAAGGGGCCACATCTGTGGCCCTGTGCTTTGGCTGTCTGTCTGCCCTCAGCGGGTAGGATCTATGGATTGATGTTTTAAATCATCTAGGCTGTAATGTATATATTTCTTTCACCCTCCAATGGTGTTTCTAAGCCTATGATTGCTAATTACTGGTTAATAATGAAACTCTCAGAAATAGGTTAGAATAGCGTTTCTTTTTCATTTCATTCCTTTCTGTTCACGCACTGGTGTGCACAGCGGGGCTCTCTCCTGCCTGCACTACTTGTCTTAAAGGTGACAAACTCACTCAAAATGTGGAAGCATTTGTTGTGGAGGGCAAATCTGTACCAAGGGACAGCAGGCCTGATGGTGAGTAACTTAGTCTGCAACAAATTCAGAATTATCATCACTGAGGCCAGAGAGAAGAAAAATAAATAGAAATCTTTTCCTGCTAAACTAAAACTTGTTTCCGGACTTGACAATTTTGCAAGGAGATACATTCGTAATTCTACCTGGAAGCCAAAGGAGAAGTTAGTGTGTGTGCATCATCAAACCCAAAGCTGCAGAAAAAGGAATTGCCAAGATCAAGAAAGATGAATATCAAAGAAACATAAAGGTTATGCCCAGGGGTCCTGTTCTAGGTCAGAATATTTGTTCTTTGGGTGCAAGGCAGAGCTGCTCTTCTCCCCTCTGCCCACAGGTCCTTGGTGCACACCCTGCACTGGGTCCCCATGTAGAGCAATCCTTGCTCTGGCCAGGCAGCAAGGGCAGGATCCTCAACACCGAGCTGCAGCACAGGCAGGGCAAGAGTGTTTTGCCGCAGATATAAAAGAGGCAAGACTTAAAACAAAGCTTTTTTTCGTAGGTTGACAACAACTTTGTATCGATGAGTCCCAGGATGCAAACTGATTGTGGGAAGCAGGAAGACATGGATATTTGTTTTCTGGAGCATTTAATTTATTTTCCGTAAGCTTGTGCCATTCATTGGTTTCAGTGGCTTGGACTTTCAAGTCCATTAAGGTGCTTTGCCATACAGCTCTCCTTGACTTCCCGTGTGGAAGGAAAAGCAGCCATCTCCAAAAGGTTGGAGGCTGATTCACATAATCAACTGAACACCTAGCAGTCACGGGTTGACCCGACAGCTCTGACTAATGGCCATCTGATTACGTCTCTTGTGTTCTCCCAAGAGCTTGTCAACCAGAGTTTTGACTATGAGTCACAGACGGGGCTAGAGCAGCACAAAGCTCCCCCAACAGCCCTGTTCTGCTGTGGGCTCCAGAGCACAGGAACTGAATCTGAGACACCTTCATCTCTTCCTTAATCTGTGGTTGGGCAGACGCTGAGCTTTGCAGAAGATTCCTAATGCTGAGGATCATTGCTATCAGGAGTTCCTCCCAATCCCAGCAACAGCCTCCTTTGTCACTGAAGTCCTGCTTCAATTTCATCCTTCACTGTGCTGACGGCAAGTCTTGGTGAGTTCCCTGGAATTATCTGCAAGGGGAAACCTGTGAAACTTTCTTCTGGACAGCATGATCTCTGTCTCCTGCCTCTACTAGATCTGAGCGTGTCTTCTGGGAACCACAAAAGGGAGTGTCAGAGAGCCTTCAATCTATTTTTGCATTTGTATGCAACAGCAGAAGCAATGGCATGTCATGAGGATGCCCAACATACTTTGACCTGCCTGAGAGTCACCTATCTTGTTGAGGTTTTCAGTTAGGAAGGGTCTCTTTTGGGGATCTCTGAGGGACAAACATCCTTCTATTCTCACTGGAAAGCTGTAAGGCAGGTTTTTTTCCATCTACTAAGCTACTTTCTTTATGCTCAGAGGAACTGTGGAGTGGAAGCAGCAGCAAGACAGCCAGGCCATGGAAAACAGAATGGAAAACAGGAAGCCCCTGAGCTTCTGGTGTAGGACATGCCTGCACAGGTGGGCCCAGGGCTGAGTACCACTGGTCTCTGTGGCAAACTGACATAACACCAGAAGTCACCATTGCTTCCAGAAGTTGTAAGAACTCCAGAGAGGTAATGCCTTCTCCAAATTTCTTTACATTTTGGCCAAGGCAGCCTAGGGTCTGAGCCTCCTCCCTTCGTTGGGTATTTATGAGATTCTCACTCTCTCCCAGGTAGTCTGGCTGAGTTCAAAGGCACTGTTGCAGTTGCCTGGGTAAGGGTTATTCTCAGGAGTAAATCTCCACAGGATCAGGCCCTAGGTGTACATGATAACATATTTACACTTTGATTTATTTCTTTTCTAAATGCCCTCAGTTTAAGCCTGTAGGTGCATTTACTCAACAAATCCTGCTTGCTAATGTTTTCTTGGCAAAAGCTGCCTTGGAAAGGAAAAAATAAACCAACCCCCCAAAAATCACTGAAATGGATGGCTGCCACAGTAAAAGGGATCACCTGGAAGGCAACATCTTCAGCCAGAGATGTCCCGAGAGCCCTGTTTCTGTCCTAGCATGAGATAAAAGCCCCCGTGGACAGACAGGCTCCGGCTGTGCCTGTGAAAAGGAAAAAAGCCTGGGTCTGCTGGATCAAAAGGGACTTGAATCTCTGAGCAGCAGACAGCCTCTGAAACCAACCTTGCTTGTCCTCCAGTGCTGGCACTGTGTCGTACGCAGCTCAGTGCAACTTAATCCCCCCCTTCCCTTGCCATCCATCCAGGGATGAAGCTCCTTGCAGAGCTGTGTGGTGTTTGCTGCCCCTCTGCTCTTGCACAGCAGGGACCTGCTGCCCTGGGCACCCTCCACCTCACTCCAGTGGCAGTTAATCCTATAACTGAGATTCAGGGAGGCTGCTTCTCATGCGTGGGCAGACACGGATGGGGTTCCCAGGGATGAGTGGTACTGGCAAGGCACCTCCCAGGCTCCCAGCAGGGCAGGGTATGGCCAGTTCATTCATTCAGGGCCTGTTGCAATAGCACGAGGGTTTTAAACTAAAAGAGGGTAGATTTATAGTAGATGGAAGGAAGAAATTTTTTGCAATAAGAGTGGTGAAACACTGTCCCAGGCTGCCCAGAGAGGTTGTCCATGTCCCATCCCTGGGAACATTCCAACTCCGGTTGGATGGGGCTCTGAGCAACCTGCTCTAGTTGCAGATGTCCCTGCTCCCTGCAGGGGGGTTGGACCAGATGACTTTAAAGGTCCCTTCCAACCCCCGCCGTTCTATGATTCTATGGCACAGCAGAGCATGGCGCTGCAGCGCACGGCTCGCCACGGCCCTGCGAGGGGAAGCCCCGGCCCGGCTGGACGAGCTCCGGCGCGGCCGGGCCCCGGGAGGAGAGGCCGGTGAGAGGCGCCTCTCCCCGCGCCTCCCGCCGTGCCGCCGCCAGCCCCTCGGCCAGCGCTCGGCGAAGCCCATCCGAACTGGCGCCAGCCCCAGTCCCAGCCCCGCCGCCGGCCCGGGGCCGCCCCGCCGCGTCCGCGGGCTGCGGCCGCTTTTCCCTTCTTCCGAACGCCGCTTTCGGGGAGGGGCTCGACCTCCTCTCCCGTGCCGTCCCCTTCCCCCCCCTGACGTGCGGCCCCCGCTGCTCCTTTTGCCCCGGGAGGGCAATTAAGGAAACGAACGATTTGCAGCGATTAAGTGACTCGCTGCTTTGCATATTAATATGGCGGGGGCGGCTTCTAATGAAGCGCGCGGCGCTCGCCCGGCCGCGGGTTCCCGCTGGGGCTGTGAGACCGGTGGCGACGGGAGGACAGGGGCTTAAAACCCCCTGGGCTGTGGGTGCCCGTCCGCCCTGCCGGGGGGTCGCTGGGTGCCACGTCTGGGCGCACGTACGAGGGGATTCGTGCAGCTGTGTTGGCTCCTCCAGCGTGCCCCGGGGTGCTGAGTGGCCTCTCGGGGCCATGTAGGTGCTGCAGACCTCCTGGGGTTGCACCTCCCGGTTTTCGAAGGGATCGGGTTGTTTCCGTGGTCGAAGGAGAGCGGGAAAGGTCTATGCAAGCTGCTTTGCATGAGCCACTGGGATCTAATTTAGCAACCTAGATATTGCCCAGATTGTTGAGGCACAGTCCTTGAGCTGTACAGGGAGCCCAGCACTGAAGTGAAATGCTTGTACTATGGCCAGGAGGGGAAGTCCAGTACTTGTTGATAGATCTGCATAGTTCTGGGGCTGGCTGTGTGCAACATCCCTTTCTTGAAAGTCTTCAGAAGTTTATTTCAGAAACAGAGATGGGATGACCCATTTCTCTCCACTATTTATACTGGGAATGGAGGATGGGTCTCAGGACAGCTCAAATTTTGGCAGATTTAGTGTTGTGTGGATCACTGTGAAGCCTTCAGCCTCTCACCTAGGATTTTTCACTGACTAAGAGGACAGGAGTAAGCAGAGGTGCCACAAGTTGTTGTTATTATTAATAATAGCAGGTTGAAGAATCACAGAAATACCAATAATTATTGTTAAAAAATAGACTGACTTATTATATAAAAGTTCTATTCAGAAATAATCCACAGTGAATTCCAAGTCAGCTTCCAGAAAGCCTCAGCTGCACTGACGGCACCCGAGGCAGCCAGGCTGGGGACAGTTGAGGCGGTGGCATTTGGGACAGCAAACGTGAGCATTCACAGGCTCAGGAGAAGAGTCAAAGTGCTTGCAGCGCTTGTGTTTCTGAGTACTTCCCTCCCAGTGATCCAGTAAAATACGACATATCTTCTCTTTTCAAAGCTGCATTGTTCAGTGAGAGAAGAACTTTTTTTCAAGGGAAGCTGTTTTCTAAAGGCATTTGTATGTTGGGATGTGTCGCGTCAGCTGAGAACAAATGTGCTGGATGAGGGCTTGTGATGTGGCTGGTGCGACCGATGTAACCGCATGTGTTGGCTGGGGACCGAGACGGAGGCAAAAGAGCACTCTGAAAGCTTCAGGAAGTCCAAAATCATCTTTGAAGGGACACAAAAATAAAGCTGGCATGTATCTGTCTGTCTGGTTTTAATATACTTTCCAAGATGAGATTCTGGTTTGTCATTTTGGGTTGCTTTCTTTTTGCTCAGCATATTTTCTGGAATATTTAAAAAAAAGGCAAGCTATCTGTTTCTCAGTAGTTATCCTTTTTCTCTGTGAGTGTCTGATGACAGTTTATTCTCTTCTGCTCATGGAACAAAAAAAATTTCCAAAATCAGGCTTTGTTTGTTATTTTGGCAACTGATTATTTTCCAGACAATTCACCTGTATATTACCTGGAATACTTAAAGAAAATGAAATATTTGTGGGTTTAAAAAAAATGATACTTGATAGTTGATCAATACTTTTTTTTCATTTGTATGAATGTATTTTCTTTAGAAACTATCGTTGACAGAAAACCCCCTGTTGTCTATATACCCATCTTACACACTCGCAGCTGTCTTCTCACATGTCAAGGATGCATGACCATTTGGGGTGCAGTTGGTCTATTTAACGTGTGCAACAAAAAGTTTAAAGAATTTTTAAAGCTGGTACCCACATCAGTATTTTGGCATCTAAACAAGCGGCCTTGCTGTTTGGATACATTTTCTCATCGTGTCTTGTCTTCTGCTAATAGGCAGCTCCTGTTACTGATGGGAGGCAACATGGGTAGCACCCTGACAGTCCAAATCTTTATTTGGATTTGTAACTCCAGGCACTGCAACTTTGGCCATGGATGCTTGGCCACGACCCATGTTATGCAGTCAGCAGGAATCTTAAATTATGATGATGGATATTTATTGTTTGTGTTATGACATTTTCTAGGGCTCCAGCTGAATGTCATCTTTGCTTCTTCTAGGCATGGCTTGTACACGTGGGGAGAAATGGGGTTTGCCCTCCCACATCCTTTGACCAGATGAGGGGCAGGAGGAGAAGGGGAGTCGGCAGAACCAGCCCTGAACCAGCCATCTCACAGCAGGCTGGCCAGAAAGATGTGTATACTTTGGGAAATTAGTCAAACATTACTCTTTAGAAGGAGGTGTCCAGGCAGAGAGTTTGGGGAGTTCATTATGGCCAAGGGGAGAGGAGTTTTGGAGGTCAGCAGGGGTTAGCAACAGCCCCTGCCTCCTGGGTGGGGATCCCCGCAGGGTCCCCCAGGCTTGGGCTGTGGGGTGAGACCCGTCTTGTTCCGTGCTGCTGTCTGATAAGCTCTGTCCCAGCTGGTTGCTTTCACAAGAGTTATTTTCAACCAAGCAAGAGTATTAGGCAGCCAGATTAGGGTCTAAGGTTTGGCTATTGTATCTAGAGCAATTAGAGCAATTTAGTTTTGCAGATGTTATGGGAGAACAGGCTGTTGGTTTCATTTGGAGCTGCACTTGTGTAAGAATCCCAGGCTTTTGTGGGTAAAATTTGGCTTATTGCTTCCCTGCTCCTTACCTAGACATTTCTGCAAGTCCTGTGTCTGCAAAGCATTCACAGCTCCAATCTCTTCCTGTTGTCCTTCTCTGGCCAACACTGATGGAGTTTCTAAGGTTTGGGAGCAATTGTGAGAGCAATTGTGAATTGGAGTTACACTCTTCTGCCCAGTCTCTGGAGAGGACCTGTTGTCCACCAGCCATTAATGCTAAATAATGCAAACCCTGGAAGAGCATCTCCTGGAGCTTGTTCTTTTGACCTACCTTTCAGTTGCAAGTTCTGCTTCTGAGGAGCCAATGTCTCTAAATCTTGGTGTACACAGGTGCTTCTCTGTTGGGCTGGCAGCCCTCATAACAGCTACCTTGGCTTTGATTCAAGGTGTAACCCTTAGTTTTGGAAGAGTTGCCCTAAAAGTCCAGGTTATTTCTAATAGCTGAGCATGTGTGGACCAATTAGGATGATGGTTCTCTTCTGGAAATGTCCCACATTCATGCTTTTGTGTGTCGTGCTGTTGTAAAAATGCCTGTGGCTGTTGCGAAGAAGGAGTAGGAGGAGTGATGGGTCACAGGCTAAGAAGCAGGCAGCATCTGGGGCAGAACATGGCCCAGGCTTGGTTCTGCGTGCCATCCCCTGGCTCCTGTGTGCTATCCCTTGGCTCCTGCGTGCCATCCCTGCTTGCTGACGCATGGCTGCGCCAGGGCTTTTGGTACGTGTAAGTGAGCCCATAGCCATGGAAAATACCTCTCCTTAAATTTAATCTCAGCTTAGAGGTGGTCTCTAGAGCTGGACACAGCTGGTGCTTTGGATAAAGCCTGATTTTCCCCATGTTCTGAGGTATTCATACCTTTCAAACTGATGCTGTTTCAACCACCTCCTGAAACACAGCTTCAGATTTCAAAAGCAAGTGCTGGGTAGGTTGCTTTGGTTTCCCCAACACGCAGGGCTCTCTGTCTGCCTCTGCTTTGTCTGCCCCTCTGCTGCCCTCCCCGAGCCTAACTCAGCCATGTGGCCAGGGATTCATGCCTTGGTTGGAGTTCTCTCATTTAATTTTCATGCATCATTTATAGCTTGCTGCGGTGATTTCATAAAGTGAATGTATGTAGTTAACGCGGGGGGCCGGCTGGGAACCGGTAACGCAGCTGAGACAGAATGGTTGCTCCCTGCCTTTGTCATTATTTTCTGTACTTGGAGTGTGTTGGTGAGAAACCACTTCTGGACCAAACACTCAGACTTATTTTTCCCCATGAAACTTAATTGCTTTCCTGAGGAAAAAAAAAAAAAAAAAAAAAAGACCTTCCCTTTCCTGGAAATCTGAAAAATTTCCTACAATGTGACTTCTGCCCTTCAGACAAACATTGCCACGGGGTGAAACTGAGCAGGGAGACCCGGAGGTGACTGATTTAAGAGGAGTGCACAGCTCTGCTCCTGTGAAATGATGGTAACTCCTGAAGCCAACCTGAAAAACAACATCCAGCTGCCAGCAGGAGTTTACTCAGGAAACCTGCCTTCTGGGGTAGGCAGCTGTGCTCACAGTCCTTCTGTCATCCCCTCTTTGGGGCACAATGTGTGGCCTTTGGTGGGGTGAAGGTAGGCTTGGGTGGGAGCTGGTGGAGATATTCAGAGGTACAGTTGAGAGCAGGTAGACTCCCTTCCCTTTTCTCGGGCCAGCCCATTGATTTTACTGATTTATTTGATACATTTAGTAGATTTGCTTAGGCTGAGCGAGAGCGTGCAGAGCTTGCATGTCTGCTCTGGTTGCTTGCATTAACTTGTTTGCTGGGCTGATGTGTGCCGTGTCAGGCTAGAAATGACTAACAAGGAGAGGAAAATGAGCCTGTCCTTATTGATTTCCATCTGGTTTGACTGGCAGCAGTTGGAAATGGCACAGAAACTGTGTCTGGTTTGAAATGCCACATGTGTGTGGGCTTGTGCCACCACTGGGAAGGTGATGGAGTAGCTGCACAGATGGCCTTGAGCAGGGGTGGACAACCAACCCCTATGGATCCCAAAACAAGGGCTATATGTGAGTGGACATGTTTGATTTGTCATTTTTATTGGACTTAAATTCAGTGCAAGTCCCACTCCTGGGGTCTGTGGAGGTAGGGCACCTCTCACAAGGAAGATCTTCATGCTTGCTGGGCTAGAGCTCCAGTGAGGATGTGCAGGGTGTAATGTGGCAGAAGATAGAGACAATGAGCCCTTGTGAGCCAGGATGGAAACTGGAAGTGATATTTAGCATATGGTTTGCACCCAGGACAATGCCTGACTGGAAGGTTTAAACCCAGAGATGCAGTAATGGCTTTGAAGGCAACGCTGGGGCTGTACTTCTGCTGCAGGGCTTAGGAAAGGGAACCCTTTGAGAAGGCAAGAGGCTAGCAAGTACATCCATAGTCTCTGCTGGATGACATGCAGTAAAAGCTGGACTGGGCTACAGGACATAAAGCAGTGGTAAGGAGACACGTTATGACCTTGTCTGCTGTTAGCAGCTTACACAGCCTGACAAGGAAAAACCAGCCTGCATTACAAGGGCCATATGGTATTTTACTAACTCTGTGTATAAATCCCTAATACAATTAGAAGATCCAGCTTCCACGCTGAATTAGACCCTCTGTGCTCATTTATCTGGAGGAATTTCTGGATCACTCGGGATTGTTATCAGGAAGGAAAAAAAGATGTGTACGGATGGAAAAAGGGCAGGGGTCTCTCAGCCTCCTGGGTGGAGCGGCCCTTTTGCTGGCCTCTGCTGTGAGAAATCCTCTTTCTGGCTTGTGCAATCCCTTGGAGGCTGCCTGGAGCTGGCCCTTGGGTGCCAGCTGTCCAACCTTGCAGCAGCAGATGTCTGTTTGATATCAGAGAGAGTTTATTCACGATTCCTGACCAGGGTCAGGATTTCTATAGGAGGCCACCAAGAGCTATTGCTACCAGAGTAGGGTCTGGAGAAAAGAAGCCGCCTTGTAGTCTCAGCTTCCTCTTCCCTGTTGGATGTTGCCTGGATCAGACACGCGGGTGCCGGAGGGAAAGGGGTGCCCACTGTGTCTGGGGATGGCTCTGAGTGTGGCAGCTCCAAATGTGCTCAGGCCCAGAGCGTGGGCTGCAGGTGATGATGGGCACTGAAGGGAGGTACCGGGGAAAATGTTGGGTGGGCTTAGGGGTGTTTGGCTAAAGGCAGACATGTGAAGTCCAGTTAGTGGAAGGGCAACACATCTGGGACTGGTGCTTCAAACAGTGCGGTCAGCCATCAGCTGGGAGAGGGGAAGGGAAAGTCAAAGCAAGGGAAACAGCCTTGATCAGAGATTTTTCCTCAAATCTGACTTTAGTTGGTAGAAAAATGCCATTGTAAAGCCAGAGCCTTGTTTTACTTGCAGCCTCTTTCATTCTCCATATCTCTGTTATTCTTCCCCAGGCCATTCTCTCCACCAGCACTAACTGACCAAGGGTGGCTGGGTGGTGGAACTCCCTGACACAGGGCTCTTGCATAGAAAAGTTTGGGTTGGAAGGGACCTTTCAAGATCAACTAGTCCAACCCCCCTGAAGTGAGCAGGGACATCTTCAACTAGATGAAGGCACCCTGCCTTGGAGAGGTGCCTCCATGTCCACAGCAACTCAGTCCATCACCACCTCTAGATTTCTTTTTGGGCTGTAGTTTAAAATGCTAATCCCATGACTTGCCCTCCCCTTCTGAAGGAAAACTTGAAGTCTTTAGAGTCCCATAGCAGTCATCCTGAAGCCCACTGTGTGGAGAACCTTGGGGAGATGATGGCAGACACCTTTGCCGCAGTAAGCTTGAACTCCAAACGTTGTGAGTAGGTTTGAGAAGCAGGGCAAGACTAGAGCCAGTTCCCAGCAACTGATCTGCTGGAAGATCTCCCTCTTAAAGAAGTTACAAGTGGGTGAAAATTTGCTATTTTGGACTATTTTCTGTCAAGGCTTAGACCATTAAACAGTAGAACCTGCTGCTTTGTAAAGCCCAGAAGAGCTCAGGAAAAAGAGACTGAAAATGCAGGTGCTTGCATCTCTTGCATGGGAAAGATATGAAGGCACAGTGCTTTCTTGTGTGCTGGGCATTGTAGCTGAAGGAGGGAGTGTTGGGCTCTGGGTCCTCTGCTTCATTCCTTGGGACCAGCCTTGGTGGGCTGTCTGATTTTCTGGATCAAAACAGTCTCAGATCATCCCTAAGGATTAGACCCTTCCTTAGCCTTACACACCTTTTTTTCTTGTCTGTCTTGGCTGGGATAGGTTCACCATAGTGTTACCTGGGTCTTCGCCAGTGGTTGCTAGAAAGGCCTCCAGGAGCACACATATTTCCCTCTTTATTTCAGTGTAGGAACCTCTCCAAGAGATATCACTTTATTTGAGAAGGGAAATGACCACCTTTAATTAATAAGCCCTGTTAAGTACTATGGATGGACACAACTGTGCATAAAGACATCAGTCCCAGTGGGCTGGGACACACTCTCCTTTTCCCTACAGGTGTTGCAAGTCATTTCTCCCTGCCTCAGTTTCCTCCTTTCACAGAGCTGGCTGGGCAATGTGTCATGCCCTGCTTTGCGCTTCTCATGGAAAGATATTATTGCTCTTTTTGTTGTTTTTATTTTGCTTTAAAGTGCCAGCCAGGCATTCAGTGAAACAACCTCCCTTTTATCTGGATTGGAGGGAACATGACTTTTGTCTGAACAGTTATAGCTGCTCAATCTGATCAGATGTCTCATGACTGCACAAAGCCTGGTTTTGTCCGCACCATCTCTGTTTTTCATGCATACCAATTTCCAAGCAAATCGCTCTGTGCTGGAGCATGTAATTGTGAAGTGTGGTCCTGACTTTGCCCACCCGCTGGAGGAGACCATGAGATGGGAGCCATTTACCTGGGGGCTCGTCAGGCGGTGGTTACCATGAGAGACTGAAGGAGGGAAGTGTCGTGGGGCGATGTGTGTGAATAAGAAACATGCTTTTAGCAAGAGCCAGATCCTGCAGGTGATACAGCCCAGACCTCAGCCCAGTGAATTTTGTGTCCCCATGTCCCTGGGGCCAGCGTTGATGGACTCCTCTCGCTGGGATGAGAGCCGCTGTCTCCAGAGGCATTTCATCCCTGTTGGGATGGGGCAAGGGCAATGCCAGACCACTTTCCCCAGCTCCCTGCAGCTTTGTGTGCAGCAGCCCCTGGGTGCTGGATTAGGGACAGTGACTTCCCTCTTGCCTTAACCACCTGGCAGCAGGTTTCTGTGCACAACTTGGCATTTGTTTTAATGGCTGGAAATGCAGTAGTGTGTTGGTTACCTGAAATTTTCATTGAGATGAGACTTTCAAAAGCCTCATTTGTTGGTCCCTCCTGTAGGACTTACTGCTTGCTCAGAGCTTGGCTTCTCTGAGCCCATAGTCAGTCTGTCTAGTTTTTTTATTTTTAAAAACTGGAGAAGTTCTTAGGTGCTGTAACAACCCTGCAGCATTTTTAACATGAGTACAGGTGTGTATATATATGCATACCATCAGGGATGAAATTCTTGAGAGCTCCTTCAATGAAATAGCCAATGTGGTGGCAATAAATTCTGAGGAAATGGACATTATCTGCTGATTGACCTTCTTGGTACGTTAAACAGCTTTTTCTTTTGCCTTGAGGCATCTGGCTGCCTGACTTGGCCAATTATCCTATGATAACATCAACTTCATTGGGTCTTATTGCTTCATTATGAAACTGCTTTGGCCGATAATGCATTGCCATTAGTAGGCAAACGTTCTTGGGAAGGGAGATTACTCCTCACCCACCGTTTGGCCTCGGAGTGGTGCAGTTTGTCTGCAGTGCAGAAGGTCCTTTACAGCTTTCAGGAGCAGCTCATGCAGCTCTGGCAGCAGTGATGCTGCTTCCCCTGCTTCCCTCTCTCGTCTACCCATTGCTTCCCTTGATGATTGGATCTTTTTCTTGCTCAAGTGACGTTATTTGTAAGTATTTTTATTTAGGGCAGGAAAAGTGCAAGCATGTAGCTGCTGCTGGGGGAACAAAAATACCAGTGCTTAGTCCTTGTTTGTCTGGAGCACTGAATTCTTTTCTCTGGTAATCAGAGCTGTGCAGGATCCAACCTGGCATGTTCCTCCCTTTCTGTCCACATCATTAGGAGGAAAGAGCCTCTCCGCAAAAGCCCTTTATCCTTCTGCCCATCTTCTCCTCCTGGCCTGTGTTAGAGTGGAGCTTATGGCCATGACAGGGATTGGTGCTGGTGCAGAAGGAAATACGCTACAAATCAGAAGCCTGATTCCTTTGCATCTTCCTAAGATGATGCCAGTGCTTGGAGTTTTGCTGTGAGCCCACTGAGGTTTTTCTCAGTGCCCCATTCCCAGAGTCCTGTGGGCAGGAGACACTCCTCACTTCCATTGAAAAAGGGAGAGTAGTCCTTGGGAAGGGTGAAAAAGCATGAAAATACTGATTATCTTTTGCAAATTGCTTTCATTTAATTTTAGTAGTGGCCAGCCAAGTGGAGGTGCAGCTTCTCAGAGTGAGCAGTGGGGAGCTGACCCTCCCTCTGCCACTCCCTGCAAGCACACCAGCACATTGTGGGGTTGAGTGTCAGTGTGGATAAGTTACAGGGTGCAACGAGTGCGTTCATCGTGCCTGTGGGAGTCAATAGGGAGATTTCGGGGACCCAAACAATGGTGAATATAAAGCAAGTGCCTGTGTTTGCTGGGGAATCCTTGTGCACAAGCACCTGGGACCTGCCCTGTACGTGGCATCACTGGAGAGCAGGGTCCTGCCCAGGCTAGGGGTCAGCCTGTCCCACCTGGGAGCACCCACCCTCCGGGCAGGGCAGAAGCCAGTTGGGGCTTTGTCAGCGGCTGGAGGACAGCTAAGGTGCAGGCAGGAGCCGCTGAGGAGGGAAGATCAGAGGCTTAAGGAAGCCAGGGGAAATCAGCCGAGCCTGGCACAGCTGAAGAGGGAAGATCAGAGTCCTGGAGCAGCTGGGAGGGAGATTGGATTAGTAGTTGGGAGATCAGAAGCCCAGACTAACTGGGGAGGGTGGATCAGACACACGAGGAGATCAGAAACACTGCTAGACCAAGAAGGGGTTCAGGTGGGTCGGGACAGCTCACAGGGGTGAGACCAGATGGGGTGAGTGGTTTGCTGGTGCTGCCTTCATCCGCTGGGCTTTAATATGTGTTGGCATGTTGGGTTTGTACCACACTGTGTCCCCAGCATGACGGTGGGAGTTCCCACCCCACCAAATCTGCCCAATGCAAAGTGCAGCACAGGCAACAACGTGGCAGCTTTTCCCAGGGTTGCCATCTGGGTGAGTGGCTGTCGGCAGCAGGGAGGCACCACGGTAATTGTGCTGTATTTCAGCTGAGAGTTCCCAAGAGCTGCTAAAATGCTGCAATCCCTGCTAAGACCCCAACTGCATCACTGCAAAATGCTCCCTCCCAACTGCAGGCACCATCCACCAAAGGCTGTGTTTGGCTAAATAGAGCCTTGGCATGCTGCTCCTGCCCAGCGAAGCATGGAAATGCAGTGCAACCATCATAAGGAAGGAGGAGCTGTTTAAGGCAGATAACTGATAAAACAGTGGCTGTGCTCTTTCATCTGGTGCGTGGCTGTGGAGGTGGCTCACCAGCATCCCATGCAGCTCCACCACCCCTGTGGCCCACCCCTGGTCTGATCGCTGCACCTCTTCCTGGAGCACCAGCTCTTGTTATGAATGCTGGCAGCTGTTCCCCTCCCACTGGGGTCTTGAGGAGCTCCAGCTCTCTACACTGGGAGCAGCCCATCAGGAGAGTGGTCTGGGGAGGTGAGACATGGCTGGCAGAGGGGACAACCCCTGAGAGAGTTGGGTTTTGAGTTCTTGCCTCTGTTGCCAGCACTTGGGCAGTTCTTAGGAAGTTTGTGCTTCTCTGCCTGGTTTTCCCAAAGGAGAGGTAGGAGTGAAGATGGAAGGAAGTGCTTTCTAAAGAAGAGAGCACCAATCACTTCTCTGGTGTGTGCTGTCCTGACGGTAATTGCCTATTAATATCCCCTTTCTCATGCTTCTTACCCTCCTTGCCTCAAGTGATGTGGCTTCACTCGCTGTGGTGGCAGTGCCTGAACACAGTGCAGAGGTGCTGGGTTACCTTCCAGAGCTGCAGGGGGGATGACTGGGAGTCACTCAGTGGTGCCCCTAAACCCACTGTCCTCAGTTTGAAAATTGGTTGTTGGTGCCTTGATTAAAGGGGTGGAGCTCTGACTCCCTGGTGCTCTCACCTTTGGAGGTATCATCTTGGGCCTTTGCCACGTGGATCTTTGCCACTGCAGCTGGTAGGGATAGTCTGTGCTGGGCTCCTACCAGCCCAGCTTTTGGTGTCCTCCAGGTACCAGGAAGAGCCACAGGTGGCTGGATGGAGGCAGCTTTATGGAGTGCAGCAAATTGTTTTGTTGTGCCTTTTAGGCCCCAAAGGTGGGCTTAGGCTCTGAGGACACAGGATCCAAAGGGAAGCAAGTGGAGCAGGACCATTCAGAGAAGTTTGGGATTTGGTTTTGCAGTCACAGGCAAGGGGTGGATGAATCTTGTATGGCCTTTCCTGATGTTTATGTCTTCTTATTTATTTTCCTCTGTTTCTATGGGTATAAGCTAGAACATAGGAACTTCTACCACAACATGTGGAGAAACTTATTTACTATGAGGGTAACAGAGCCTGGAACAGGCTGCCCAGAGAGGTTGTGGAGTCTCCTTCTCTAGAGACTTTCAAAACCCACCTGGATCTGTTCCTGTGTGACCTGCCTGGAGTAATCCTGCTTTGGCAGGGGGTTTGGATTAGATGATCTCTAGAGGTCCCTTCCAACCCCTAACATTCTATGATTCTTTCTTGGCTTTGTTAATTCCTGATGTATCACTGACACGGGAGATGTGCCCAGTGTTGATGGAGGGCACTGCGCAAGCCAAGCACCCCTGCACTGGCACCAGTCCTGCTGCCATGAGGTGTGTTGGATCCCCTCTGGACCTGCTTCATCCCAGCTGAATTGGGTTGTTCAGAGTGGCCTCCTCTGCAGCCCTGGTTGCATCTCTGCCCCATGGGAGGTACGAAAGGGCGTGTGTTGGCACATGGAAAAATACTGAGGTGATGAATGTTGCAGTTCAGATGACATTCTTACTGCTCTGTCAAAATGGTTTGATAGCAGAGATGTGAAAATAATTATGCATGGACAGCTGATTTCAGAGACACTAGCAGAGGGAAGGAAGGTGATTGGCCTGGGTGAGGATGGCAGGGTTTTGGCCATGTTTGGTCCAGCTTCTGAAAAGCTAAACTTCAAACAGCCCATGGGGAAGATGATGTCAGCACCACACCCAGCATCTCGCATACCTACCATCCGGACAGCCTTGTGTTCAGGATGCCAAGTGTCTCCCTGGTCTGGTGGCCTGCAGTCCACACGTATGGGGTTCCTAAAGCCACAGCAGATCCTGCCCCATGGAAGCTGCAACTGCCAGCTGCTGGGGCTTGGGATGTGCCTGGAAGGTGGCTTAAGTGGAAAACTAAGACAAAGGTACCAGTTGAGAAAGTAGAAACCTGTAAAACCTTTGAGCCATGTTATTTGCCAAGCTAACAAAAGGTAGAGTGCATGAATTTATGAGCAGGGGAAATCCCTTTTGTATGCACATGAGCTGGCCATGGTTTCACTGTTAAATAAATATAGTTCAGAATAAGAACAGTTTAAAGGGAATTTGAGAACATAATGAAGCTTTCATTTGAGTTGACAAAACCAGTGTAATATAATGTTTAAATAGAAATATGGTTTCAGTATTACATAAAATAACCAAATAGAGATAAAACCACTGTTCTGTCCCGGCATCAGCTGGTAATCTTATTACTGAATTAATATAACCATGTACATCACGATCACCATTTTTCCCCCAACTTCACAGACAAGGTGAAGGAATAAAAAAGTGTCATAAATAGAGCACCTGTTGGTTTTGAAGCTCACCAAGATGCAAAGCCTGATGCAAAGCAAAGCCTGATGACCCAGCTACACCATGCTGACAAAATCCTGCCACCTGGTATTGGATGGGACAGGAGAAAGGTCTTGATTTTGGGGGCAGCTGGAAGAGGCTGGGAGGATGCTTCATACTGCTGGTGACAGCCTTCACGTAGCATGAGAAAGCTTTTTGTTTCTGGGTAGGGAATGTGAGTTTGAATTATTGAATTCATTGTAAGAGGGAATGGAGGTGAGAGGGGTGAAGGGGTGTGGTGGCTGCTGGTTTTGGAGGGAAAGCCCAGGCTTTTCAGTCTCCCATGGTGCATGCATTCCCCTTCCTCCAGCATCCCAGGGGGCTGGGGAGACACATGCAGGAGGAGCAAGTGTTCCCTGGCCCTGTCCAAATCATCTCTGAGGGTAGCAAAGTACCTACATGAGGAAGCCAGGATGAAGCAAAGAGCAGTAAGTGACAGGAGGTCAGGGGGAAATAAGCTATAAATGAGTAATAGGGATAAAAATTAATTACATGCTTTTTATCAGTGGAGTTTTTCCCCAAAGGGTCACCATTTATGTCTGTCACTTGGGGTAAGAATCATGTGTTGTGGTCAAACCAGGGGCTGCAGTTGGCACCGGGATCCAACGCCAGGGATGTTTGCTCATGGCATCTGCAGATGTGGTGTCATCAGGATACGGGCATGGTTCCTTTGGGATTGTTTTTTTCATGTTGTGCAGGAATGGTGGCCAGTATTTTCGGTGCTTTGGCATCTTCAAGGTCTCCCACTGGTACATGTCTTCCGGCTGCCTGGGTGGGAACTCAAATGTGAAGGGCCAGGGAGCCTCTGGTCATACACCCAGATGGTGCCAACCTTGTAGCATTATTTGCAAAAGATGCCAGAATGGCTTGGCCCAGGGAAAACACCTTCACATCCATGTTCGTATCCCAAATTATTTGCTCAGCTTTGAATTACAGAAATGTCTCTCCAAATGTTTTGAACTCTGGAATAATGCTGCTCACCAAACCTAATACCTAAAAGGCCTCTTTTATGTGACTATTACTTTGGTGACCAAAGTACCAGGGTTTTACAAGAGCTCCTTATCCTTTGATAAAACAGAATCAGTGAATTTATGCTGACAGTTTCAGATGCTGTGGAAACCTGAGCAACCTTTCACCAGCATATGTTACTTGCTGGATCCTTCCTTAAGAACAAACCACAGAAGCATCTTTAGTAATTTAATGAGCAATAAAGAAGACTATAAAAAACCAAGGATAATTAAATGCAATGATAGATTTTAGCACCCTAAATGGTTACCAGAAGTGCTTAATCAAAACTAAGGTTTGCGCTAGGCAGATTGAATAGCTCTTTGTTGCCCCATAATAGAAAACATTTAGAAATAAAATGCAAAGAAAGATTTGGGGTAGCACTGGAATGACAAAATCATTAAAAATCATCACAGCCTGCCTCCTGATGCCCCTCTGATGCTTGAGTAAAATAAATAGAACAAAGCAAAATTAGGGAGCTGGTTTGTATATTGCTTTGATCTTTGTTTCACCTTGTGAAAATATTTATGAAGGGTACTTTAATACAATTTGGCTTTTAATTTTTTGATTTGGAAAAGGAACGGATAGATTGACAGTGTTAAAGGTTAATCAGTGATGTGATTTGATTTTTATTTATTTTTTTTTTCCCCTTCAGCTTACTGTCCTGGGAGGTAAATCCTAGAGCATGAAACACTGGCTACCTGGGCAGAGCAAAGGGCAGTGTGCGTGCCTGTGTGCTGTCAGGATGGAGTGTACACATTCTCCAGCCTCCGTGCTGCTCCCATTTCAACAGCACAAATAGGAAACTAAAGAAGGCACCAGCATGGCCACAGATTTGTTCTTAATACAATAGTCTTCAGGAACATTTGTGGATTAATTACAAATTTTCATGCAATAACATGATGCTAATTGTTTACACTAAGTCATATTTGCTTATGTAAATTATCTTAATTGGAGAATTCTTTAGTGTATAATTGTGATAGAGAAGTAAAGAAATGAGGAAATCTAGAGAAAGACAAAGCAATCCTGTGCAGATGATACTCTGGTGTGATTCAGGGCGACCTAATCAGTCAGCTCAGGCACTGATTTCTCAGATAGGTACAAAAGTTCTTGAACCACAGGGGCTGTAATTCTAGCAGTTAATGGCCTGATCCTGGCCTCTTTCCCTCCCAAGCCCTCCCCATGACCCAGGAGGGAAGGAATGAGGAGAATGGCAGAGGGGGTCTGACCCTGGGTCTCTGCTGGTGGAACCACAGCAGCTCAGCTCCGTGGTACCTGAGCGAGTGCAGCATTTTTCATGCAAACACTTTGTCTGCAAAGAAATCAAGAGGGATCTTTGTGCTGAGTTTGGGTTACTGGGCTGTATGCTGCTGGCCAGGGTCGCTTGTCCATTGTTGGTTATTGGAAATTTGTAATGTCAAGTGGAAAAAAAGTGATCTCGGAGAAGTCTTTGGGCAAATAACCAGGGCAGAGCTTAGGTCCATAAAGACGGGGCAGGAACAGCGTTCTCTGCAGGTACCAATGCACTATAGTTGGTGTGAGGTGAGAATCAGAGGGTGTTACTCAATCAAACACTGTTCTCTTTCTCTTCTTAGTTGTTTTGGTGAGCAAAAAAAAAAAACCCCTAACAACAAGAAAACTGCAGCCAAGTTCTGCATATGCTACAGGTGAGGTGTTTGGGCTCATTTCTCCTGATTACTCCTTTGTACCTGGGCTAATTACCATAGAGGCTGTGGATTGTTCTGGTTGCTTCAGGATAAACTGGGATATGGTAAGGAGCCTTCTTGGAGTAAGTTGCTGTAGTGTTGCTGAATTTATCAGTGGGGTCTGCTTTTGCTGCTTGGGCTCAGGAGGGGCAGTTGTCAGTGGGGGAGGGGGTTTCTCCACATGGAATGTCTCTGTGCAGCTACTGGGATGGGAGGACAGGATGGCTGCTCTCACTGTATTGTATGTCTAGAAGAGTTTTTTGTCCCGGATCACTGTGACTGATCAGAATCTAGCTATATTTAAAGGGGGGGGGGGGGGGGGAATCAAATTTCCTTTTTTTTTAAAATTTTTTTTTTAAGTTTTTTTTTTCCCCTTTTTTTTTTTTTTCCTTTTTTTTTTTTTTTTTGA
>JANHGN010022527.1:0-32085 GCA_024605025.1 Megaceryle maxima | reverse complement strand
AAACCACAAAAAAACCACCCCAACAACAAACAAGCAAAAAAACCCCAACCAAAGCTGGGAATAGTAAATATTTATCTAATCTATCAGACTTTGAATATAATGAGTATTGATTTTCTTTTTTTTTAATTCTTTTTCTTTGAAAATTTCAAAGCAATTCCCAACTCCTTCTTCTTCTCCATGACATCAAGTATAGATATAATGGAAAAATACCTTCAATTAATTACTAACTTGTTAAAAAGTAACCCCAAAGTCATCAAAGACACAGGAAACGTTTGCAAGGACAGTAATTATTTTAAAGTGATAGCCTTACAAATAAACCACAACAAACCCCCTGCTACATATCAGAAAAAGCAAAGCAGCACTAATTATAAAAATATGTAAATAAAGCTAATAGGTGATAACATTAATTAGTGGCATAAAACTTTTGCTCAACATTTTGCAGATAGCAGGTATTCATTTGTGAGGATTAATTTATATTTTAATTAGAAATTTACATATTTAGCAGCCTTGCCATGAACAATTAGCAACCTCAGTGCATTTAAGGATTTTCAATTTAGACTAAATACGCTCACTTTCAAAGGGTCATTTTGGAGCAATCTGTCTTGTTTCACAGTAATGGGGACATACACATTTCCTTCATACCCACCAGTTCCCTTTGGATAAAAGCTTCTAAGAAGTAGTTTGTAATACTTAAAACATGATTTGGCATCCTCTTCTAATTTAGTTCTCATAAAACATTTATGTTAAATATTAATTGGTAGGGAAGGTCTTTATAGAGGTTGAGGAAGATAAAATTATTTGTGATGGAATGAATTTGGAGTGACAATAAATCAGCCTTACGTGTGCTAGGTGAGAAGGAAAGTGACAGGAATGGTTGATTCTGTGTATAATTAAGTTTTAGGTAAGATTAGTGAATCAGAGGTTAAATAAATTTCAAATAATTCTATAATGTGCTGGCAGTATATATAGCATGAGATTTGATCTATATAGAAGCAATGAGAAAAGAAATCTGTTTTGGATGGCTTGCGTGATTTATTGCAGATGAACAGATGGAAAGATTGGAGCTCTGCTCTCCATAACATCAATGTGAAGGCAGAAGAACTGCACCGCAGGCACAGTATTAGATGTCTCTTAACCCACTAGATGTTTTCACATGATCACATTCATCAGAACCCGGCCCAACCAACTGTGCTATCTTAGATGGTGGAAGAATTAAACTTCAGAGGTGTTTCATTGTAAAAAAATGGAAGAATTTTTCATTTCTGAGAAACTATCATGTACCAGGAGCAGAGGACAGTGGTTCAGTCCCATCAGTATTCCAGCTCCTGCATGAGGACATGCAGCCTGTTACAAGGGCTCCAACCCCCACTATGTCTCATACGATCCAAGTCAGGATGAGCCAAGGTTATTGGAACTCTGATCCAAGTCAGGATGAGCCAAGGTTATTGGAAGTCTTTGATTCAGCTTCTCTAACTGGTTAAAAAAAAAAGAATTCTCAGTAAAATTTCTGAACTATATTTATTTGAAAATTAGTAGTGAAAATTAATACTAAACTACCCACAAGATTTCCCTGAGGCATAAGGAATATAACCAGAAATGCCCTTAGATGACAGGCTATCTAGTCCTGCCATCCGATATAATGCTGGTTATTATTTTTTTTCCCCATCCCCAGTACAGCTTATTTGCTCTGTACAGCTCTGCCATATTAAGCAGGGCTTCACAAATCTCTGTGTGCAAAGCTCACTGAGACAGCTTGAAGAAATGAAGGATAGGGGAGACCTCCAGAGATATTCTATTCTGCATCTGCTGATACTTTCCCCTCCCTTGGTATTTCCTTTCCCACGTCAGCAGCATCTTCACTTCTTAAAGTGGGGGCTGAGAGCCGTCTGTAACTAATAGCTGTAGCTGAAAACAGCCCTCCTTTGAGAAAGTGAGGCTTTGCCAGCAATTAGGTAGCCAGAGCTTTGCTGGCTCAGTGCCTTGCTGTGAAGAATGGAGCAGTTTTCACCTAATATTACCTTTCTCAACATTTCAAAAACTCCTAGACAGTACCTCCTAGGCCCTTCTCTGTTAATTTAAGGAACACTCGCCATCTTGCATTCAGGGAGGTTCATCTGAGAGACCAGTATTTCACTGACCAGCAAGAAGGTACTAAAATACAAGCTGTTAACTCTTGGCAGTTGGTACAGAGCCCTAATCTGCTCTCAAGCCACTACTGACACCTGTACCATTTCTCAAGGTATTTGATAAGCTGTGGCTAGAAATGGGCAGTGATGGAGAGTCCAATGGCGCTTCTACAAATTCTCCATTTTTTTGCTATTCTTCCCAATAGATTTTTTTTTTTTCCTCAAGACTGAATGGAATCTTTTTGTCCTAGTCAAAGTGTAGAGAATTGTCCTCTCAGTTCTCTCTTTCATAATTGAACTAGTCCCATTATTCCAACCCACCCTCCTCAGTCATGGTTTTCTTTACTTCCATTCATTTGGCTGCTTAGCCAAACATTTGTCTTTTTCCCTTTTTCTGTGCTACAATAACAGCTTGAGGCCCCAGCCAAGACTAGGGATGTATTATGCTGGATTCTCTGTGTTTGCAATTACATACATAGTGTGGGAAAGGCCCCTGTCCCCAAGACTAGCATTTAATTCAGGAGGGATAAAAGACCAACGGATGTTCAGGGAGAGATTAATGTCACCCAGAATTTGTGTCACAGATGAAGAATGGACTCAGGTTTTGGGTAGCATCGAAGCCACACACAGCTATGTTTCCATTCACAGCCATTAAGGGATTTAAAGAAAAGTGTCCAGCAGCCTGTGGCAAACAACCAAACCAGAAAGGGGGCAGAGTGAAGAGCCCTGCAATGCAGATGAATTTCCCTTATATAAAATGCTTTGTTTTCAAAGAGCTACAGAGGCTAAAAATGCCATTAGTATCCTGTGACTCCATGCAGGTGCTTCACAAGAGCTGTCCTAGCCAGGACTGACTTGAAGCCTTGCAATTATTGATCATGATTCTGTCATATTTTTTCCTTGGAAGGTACCAGAGTTAGGTCCATGCAAGTTATGCCTTGTATTTTTTCCCCACGGTTATCCTACAATCATTTCCATGCCCTGAAAAATATCACTACCAGCCTAGCTGCATTTTTTATTCAAGCAAACTGAAAATCTCCTCGACTCTGTCCCCTGTGCCACTAGCTCTTTTCAGAATATGATGATTTCCAGAAGCAAATAAAGATAAAAATTCCCAGACTGAAACATTGCTATTAAACAATAAAAAAAAAAAAAAGGAGCTACAGATGCCAGGGTACCTTTTGGCCTTCATCTATTAACTATCCCTTTAGTACTGTGTATGTTAATAGAGTATTTTCATACTTTTCAGACAAAAGAGTAAAACTTGCTTCATTTAAACTGTCTTTCTACAAAGGGAAATGATTAGTCCATTCATTTGGTACATCTGTCAGGTATAGTAAAATAACTCTCTGCTAAATACTAAATGTGGTGGGGAGTTCTGGATGTTTAAGCAAGAAGATGCACTTAGGTATGTAATTAGTTCTCACACCCACCACAGTAATTCTTTATCGATGCCATCAGCAGCATCAGACTGGATTAGCATCATATGTCTGTGAATTCATTTGAATGGCAGAGGCATCAGAACAGATAGACTGTCCTAAAAAAATGTCACTGACCTGAGCCAAGCTATAAACAACCAGCAATCATCAGGGACCTATGCTTGGCAGCAGGAACCCCTCCAGGAAAGGTATGCCCTTGAGCCCCAGTAGCATAGTCAATCCTGAATTCTCCTACCTTCCAGAAGGTGGTCAAAATAACCCAGTTCAGCCCTGGCCCAACTTTCTGCAAAGAGAAGGGAAAGAAGCAAACTGGGGAATTCCAGGACAAGAAAGTTGTAGAACTGTATTTTTTTTTGCTCTAATCAACATTAAGGACTGTAAGAAATCTGGGATCTATGCTCAGAATTACATTTTGGAGATATCTTAAACTAGGTAGTTTAAGATACAATTTCTCTAGACACTGTAGACAAAGATAAATACCCTTATTCTATATGACTAGAATGGATGAAGAACTAAAAAAGTAGGTGTGAAAATCTGGACTTCAGTGACTAGAAAAATGTGTGTATGATGAAGGAAGGATCCTGTAAAGCATTGCCATTAACACAGAAATCCACACAGCAAATCAGAGAGACAGAAAGTAGTCTTTGAAGATCTGTTCTTAATGGCAACCTTTAACAAAATTAAAACATATAATATCTGTTCTTCATCCGTTCCTTTGAATCTAATTTCTATAATAAAAGACAAAGAAATCATTGTAAAAGTTTCTTTTCTTCTTTTCAACAGTTCTATGGAATCAAGTTCTTCATCAGAAATACCATGTCTGCTTTCCTTAATTCAACCAGAACATTACAAGTTGGGTATAGTTTTCTTTTCCTAAAAAACAATTGTTCTTTTTGTCTATCATATATGATTGAAAATCTTTTAGTTTTCAATTTAAGAAAAGTAATTTTGTTATTTTTTAGAATCTTGAACAGTCAAGAAATAAAAACATCCTACATATTTGTTATCCTTATCATGATTTTCTTCAGAAATGTGCAGCATCATGCACATTGTAAATATACATAAATGACCAATCAGGAAAAACAATGACAGTGTAGATTTTTCAACTGCTATTAAGAACAGCCTGAATTGCAATATGTTTGCTTTCAAAATGCTAGAGTTATCTTCTACTGAAGGTTGAAATTAGCAGAAATCACTGAGATATGGAGCATAATCCCATCTGCATTGATGTGATTCAAATTGATTTAAATGGTCCTGATTTGAAGTTGCTTTGACATCACCCATCGAGTCAAAGCAGGTTTTATATCTTCAGTATTCAGAAAGTGTTTTCAGGCCAGAAACAGTCAGTGTGACCATCTTGCCCTGGTAGGTGGGACATACATGACATAACTTTTTCCAACAAGACTTAAGATGTGTAGTCCTAAATAATCAGAAAGATTTCTGCCACAGTGAAAGGAAAGGCACATTAAATTTAGTCTTTCTTGGGATGGGATGAATCACTCTTTTTTTTTTTTTTTTTTTCTTTTCACTATTGATGTTATTTGGATTCCCAGCTTGGAAAAGGAATTTGGCATTTAGATTCACAGAATCGTAGAATGGCTTGTGTTGGAAGGGACCTTAAAGATCATTTAATTCCAAGATTATTGAGGTTAAGTATCATGACTCCCCACTGAGGTGTCTTCTGCACCTAAGTCAAGGTAGGGACATTCATTTGCCCTTCTATCCTATAGCCTATGCTCTGTCTAAAGTGCAGCTTTCTGAAAGCCATCCATTGTGGGCTCCATCTCATCTAACAAAGTGTCTGCCGAATGTCAGTCACAAGTGCACCAGCAGGCTCTACAGCCCACTCTCCTCCACTCAAGGTTTCACTGGCTGTGTTCAAGGCCAGCTCAGATACACACTGCTCTGTATCCTGGGATCACTGTGCTTTGAGAAAGAGCAATGGGAGCAGCACCCTGTTACATGGGAGATGCATTGTTCTCTTCTCCTTCTTTTTGGTCCCTGCCTGACCTATGCCGAAAGTCTGCCCTGCCCTACAAGTTGTTATCAATGGATTTTGGATTCAGTTGCACAGATGATTCTTTACATGATGCTTTTGCTTGCACTAGTTACTTCAAATGTTATCCATCTATCTCCTCCACTTAAGCAATTTTCTTCATCTGAACCTGTTCAAGGCCAGGCTGGATTGGATTTTGAGCAACCTGGTCTAGTGGAAGGAAGCTGTCCCTCCCCATAGCAGGGTGATGGTCACTAGATGATCTTTATTGTTCCTTGCAACCCAAATCATTCCACAATTCTATGATAAATTACGTCAACACTCCCTGTGGGAATTTTCCAAATGGAGCAATTTAAGAAATGTCTGACATGCAGGTCATAGGAGTGGAAGCTAGGAGAGATATTAGGGGAAAATCTTGGTTCCACAGAAGCCTGGAAATGATAATTTTTTTCATTAGGAACATACTTTCACTGCTAGACACTCTCTGTTCAGATACTGACTCACCATGTGGCTTTAGACTAACCCTTGACCTCTCTGAGTCTCACATCCCATATCTGTAAAAGGCAAAAACCCTTTCAGTTAAGGATTTAGATCAGATTTATATAGCATTTAGAATAACCTTACAAAGTACCACTCTACAGTTGTTTTTCTCATGTTCTCCTATTTTCTGGCATATATATTTGCATCCAACTTCCCACAAAACTGTTGCCTCTACCCTGAATTTTGTATGCAGCTGTGTGGTGATTCACAGCCTTTACCTAACACAATGAAATTCTTCATGTTTACGTCCAGATGTTGTCTCTACTGTCCATTCACTTTACTGCATACCCTATAATCTGTAGTATTATCCAATTCACAACATTTCTTTCCACAGTCTGCTGCTGGGAGGTTTACTTGAAGATTTCAATTGGACAATAAAGAAAATCAATCAGAAAGGAAGCCAGCTTGCCAGACAGTAGCATGTGAACAGCAGCTGTGGGAAAGCCTTGAATTTTTGTACTGCTGAGCTGATATTATTGGGGTTGACAGTGGAAAAAGAACTTCACAGTGAAAAAAGCATTGAGCTATCCTGCTCTCAAAAGAACTTGATGCTGTCATTACATATAACTGGTTTTGTCATGTGCAAATAGTGCTTTGAAGGGAACAGTTCTGGCAACATCACAAAACACTTCTTCTGGCATCTGACTTGCTGTATGTCAGAGTGCACTTAATGCGTTTACCTGAACTTCTGGAAGTCTTCCCCTCTTTTAGGTTATACTGCCTGGAAACAGAGTGTGTTTACTGCTGTCACAGTCAGACTTTCACCTTACAGCTACTGGCCAACCACATTAAGAACCACCGTGCAAATCATCGTATAAGCATTTCCAGCCCACTAAGGTGAGACAATTTGTGATTGTGAGAAGTTTAGAAGGGTCATACTCCTACAATTCTTCTAGATGCTGTCATGGGTGGAGTCATGCCCTTCACTCATAGGAGAGAAGCAACAATATACTTTATTAATATAAAGTAGTGAGTTAACAAAAGTCAATGGTAAGTGAGACAGTGGCTTAACAAGATTCCATGGCAAAGTACATTTGATTATTTACTGCACAGAGGATAGCTTCAGAGAAAACTGTCAGGGAGACCCTCCCACCGAGTCATGAGGTTCAGGATGGACCCTTTTTCTTTCTAAACTCCTTCTCAGAGAGAAGACTAGGTGCTGCTGCATCCACTGCTAGTTCCAAACTTAGTCATCAGTTTATGTCCAAAGGATTAAAAATTACTAAAGCTGGAACTTGGGTGAGGGCAACATCCAAGCATCGTATTCCTTGTTGTTCTTTCTTTGGTCTATTACTTCTGTTAGGGTCTAGCTTGGATACAGCCGCATGCCTCTTCTTTCCCATTTTTATGCAGTTCCACTAAATTAGTGAGTCATCAGGGTGGGATAGATGAAATTAGAGATGCCTGTATGTGAACCTGTTGTCTGAGTTCCCCTTGTAGTCAATGCAGAGTGGTAGCTCTCTAGAGTGCCAGTCATCTCATCTTGAGGCAGACATCTAGCCTAATTCAGACAAATGTCTATCTAGACATGCTTATTTGTGCTCACAAAGTCAAAAGAGATGAGCTGCTTGAAGAAGCGTACACTGTAAACATCTGAAAACAGGCAGGAGTTAGGTTTAGGTGTGACTAACATGCTAACTAATGTGACTAACATGCTAACTCACAGCTCTGGAGGGCATGCAAGGTACAGCAAGAGGATTAAAACTACTCTAGCACCGGTAGTATTCTTTTACTGGAGGTGAATATCATGTAGGGTGGGCTGTCAGAAAATGGCACATGTTCCCATCTCAGCCAGCAAGGTTCCTAGCAAAGAAGATGGACTGACAATGACATGTCTGATAGAGACTGATGAAAGTGTGGACACATTTTTGATGAAGTCTGCGCTAGGCAACCACAGGGCCTGTCTTTCTGTTCATGTCAGACCTACACAGCTTCTTTGTGCCAGCCCAATGGGTGTCAGTGAGACCACAATGATTTCTGTCTCCCTTTTTTATTGTTTTGGTTTTTTTTTTCACTTGTCCAGACTGTTTTTTTCAGAGCATGTCTTCTTTTACACATGAAGACTGAGTCTCAGCTACAGTCTTTCACATCAGTTATGGAGCTTCATTATGTGAATATTTTCTTCCATCCTCCCATTTGTCCTACTCAATGACAAGCTTTCAAAGTACGTCCAAGGGCTGAATTCCAATCTTTGAGTTTTGGAAAGGTGTCTATTGCAGATGCTGCTTATTAAGTAGTTTACCAAGTCATTACCCCTTAGGATGCATCTTCTTGCTTACACTGGAACATCTAGGGAGTAGAAGGGATCTCTGGGAATTTGGTTAATTAATCCAACTGCAAACAGTAATTAGACTTTATCGTAATCAACTAATTAATTCTTTCAACTCAGTAGTTAATGTAATGAGCAAAAGAAACACAACCAGCTCTTGCAAGACATGAACCTCAGCTTAGAAAATAAAGGAGCAAAGGCCATTTATACCAATTAAGGGAGAGTATATAGACAGTTACTCAGAGGAGAGGTGGCTGTGGGATACATGACACATTAAAGATGGTATTTTTCCTTTGCAGAATTTCTTTGGAACTGATTTCTAATCAACCTCAAGTGTATTCCACACTTTCCGAGTTATGTGCTGAACCTGTCTTGTCCCCTCTTCCTCAACTCTTGACTAACTACCTTGGTAGTTTTTTTAACTCTCAATTAATTATACTAAACCAGCCCTGAGGAGGTGGCAGATGTTATACCATAGATATATTGGTGCCTCTTCCTGCTTTACTTGAATGTCAATAGAAGCACAGTGTTTTACTGATACATTTACCAACATGCTGTCATGTTGGCCAGCTCTAGTGCTGGTACATGAAAAAATGACATCAGCATCATGCTTCAACAATGCTCATTGATACCAGGCTGGGTAGAACCATACACTTGTTAGAAACATAAATTTGCTTGATTAGGACTAGTTCATGCATTTTCCAGTGTAGCCATGTCTAAAAAATGTGGATGCATTTAATCATGTCAACACAGGAGGTCACTTATACTAAGCAAAAGAACCACAGCAGCTATGGGTGTATTAGCATTTGTAGATTGATAAAACCAGTGCCACAATTCACAGTGGCCACGGCACATTTCCAAATGTAATCACATACTGGCAGTGTGTAGTCAAGGCAAGTTCCTCTTCTCTGCAGATACAGTACTTGGGAAGTATTAAAATGGCTTTTTTTTAGTATATGTTAGGACAGGAAAAATTACTGAAGGTAAATAGACTAGCAAGACTTTTTACACTGCCTCCCATAAAACATATGAAACAAGAAAGTATAGACTAGAAAAGTGGACACAGGTGGAGTGAAAAACAGCTGAACTGTGAGGCACAAAGGGTTGTGATCAGTGCCATGAAGTCCGTCTGGAAGCCATTCACCAACATGGGCACCAGGGAGCAATACTGGGGACAATATGCTTTAACATCTTCATTAGTGACATGGATGCCACAGCAGCATGGACGCACAGCAAGTTTTCAGATGATACAGAATTGGGAAGAGTGGTTGTTATACCAGTTGGACGTGCTACCATTTAGAGCAAGAATGGATCAACAGAAGCCTAAGGATTTTTTTGCACCTAGGGACCCCATGCACCTGTACAGGCTGGGATCTTCTAGGCCTATACCAATGAATCAAAAGATACTTCTTCTGTCCAAGTCTAAGTGCCAAGGGAAACATTTCAGAGCTGTTTGCATCAAAACTTTACATTCTACACTCACAGAAGGTAAGGTTCATGCATTCAGTCATTAACAGTGTTCAGCTAATGAGAAATAACTTGTGAAGCTGAGGTGACTCAATCCCTGCACATGTCCAGACAGCCCAGCTACTTCCACAGGAATAGGGTTTTACCCTGGGTAGTGACACAACTGTTATCAAAAAGCACTATATCTTTGTCAGGCAGAAAATCTATTAAAATGTCTCTCTACAGCACTCATTTACCCACTGTGTCCTTGCATGCCCTTTAATTAGCTCAGTGAATTTCTGAACAGCTTCAAAACCTACCCATTTATCCCTCCCCTTTAGCAAGTTCTTGTCTTCCCTGAGATCTGTCCCAGCTTCTAGACACCTCTTGGTGTCTCTGACGGCTGCATGCCTGTAGGCTTTCAACTTTATGATGAGACTAGCCTTTTGCACCATGTGTTCCACTGGTTTTTGCCAGGAGTGGGTTCAGTAGCAGTCCAAAGGAAAGAGCAGGCTCTTGTTCTGGACAGCCCATCTGACAGCCTCTTTTCAAGCACCATAACAAACGGAGGCATATAAAGCTGACATTTCCAATCACAATGAACTAGAAAAGTCCTTCCTGCTATCTCTGTCTCCCCAAACGATTGTGTCACATCTCCCTGCCTCCAACATCTCTGATACATTTTTTCTGCAGTCATTTATGTTGTTACTAACTTCAAGGTCTTCACCATGTGAAAAATCTAGAAGGCGATTATCTGATGGTGAAGCCAGCAGGTAATGGCCTGTGCCCTAACATTGTTAAGTTAAAAGCCTAGATGACACCCAGCTATACTCCATTCCTCACTACTAGATGCTACTGCTCATCAGCTAAGCAGCATCATCAAGTCATGGATACATCAGTCCAAGCCAGGTTTATTGTGCCACTGCACCTTTGTAGGCACTTTAGTCAAATAAGTCAGGTTGGCATCTCAATGACCATAGTCCACATATCTGCATCCCTCTGCCTTCTCCCATCTTGAGAGCGTGATATTCCCTGGCAGCAGGTGGCTACATCTCACTTTCCTGCAGCAAGATTTATCTCAACTTGTCTGTCACAATCTTAAATGATCCGGCAGCTGTGTAGGTGGCTAAAGGAACAGAAGCACAAAAGCAAAAAAGAAATAGCTTCCTATAGTACTTAACTATTTTACATTTGAGAATGAGATGAGACAATGGTTCCATTTTGCTTTCCCTCTGAGAAAGGGCTGTAAGTCAGCTGGTGATGCTGTGTAGGAGAAAATAAAAGTGTCACCTCAAACCGCAACACTGCTGTGAATATTCAGTAACTAATGGCGCTATTCAGTTGGCACTGTGTGAGTCTCTGCAAGGCAGGGAGCAGACAGAGGATGTTATAAGGGAGATGTAATCATGCATGATATTTATAGATGAGGGACATTTAGATAGATACGGTGGTGTTGGATGAATTATCAAGGAAGAGAAAGATGGTGAGTGACATGCATTACAGAACAGAAACAGAAGCAAATAAAGAATCATTTGCTGATGACACTAAACTCTGTGGTGTGGTCAACATGCTGGAGGGAAGGGATGCCATCCACAGGACCCGGACCAACTTGAGAGGTGCTACCCTCGTGAAATTCAACAAGGCAAAGTGCAAGTTCCTACACAACCCCAAGCACAAATAGAGGCAGGGCAGAGAATGGCTTGAAAGCAGCCCTCAGGACTTGGGTGTGTTGGTTGACAAGAAGATAAACATGACCTGGCAATGTACACTTGAAGCCCAGAAAAATAACCATATTCTAGGCTGCATCCAAAGAAGAGTGGCCAGCAGGTCAGAGGAAGTGATTCTTCCCCTCCACTGCACTCTTGCATACAACTCTGGAGTCCCCAGTACAAGAAGGACACGGACCTGTTGGAGCAGGTCCAGGAGAGGGCTACGAATATGATCCAAGGGATGGAGCACCTTTCCTATGAAGACAGTCTGAGAGGGTAGAAAGGGAGGTGGGAAAAAGAGAGTCACTTGTAGCCTTCTCTGTCTAGGCATTGACAGTGATAATTTAGCATTCAATTATCAAAAAGTAGGTCTGGAAGGACATAATTTCATCATGTAGTAACCTAATTCCCTGTCCCAAGGTCATTCTCTCCAGATGTTTATCCATCCTATTTATAAAGCTTTCTGAGATATAGTCCACTCAGGCAATTTATTCTGGCATTTCTCAACACTTACTGTCAGAATTTTCTTTCCCATCACCTAATCCAAAACTTGCCTGTTGCAGTAACACTTCTTATTTCATGACCATCTCATAAGGAACAAAGAGAACAGATTATTTCCTCCTTTCTTTCAACTTTTGTACTGTAGTACTGTTATCATATCTTTCCTATGCTAGGTGATACCTCTTATCTCAGTGTTTCATCCTAAATGATGGCAATGAATCCTCTTGCTTATCATCATGGTAACTGACCTCATCCTTCACGTAGCTTTTCTTTTACTATTGTCAGTCTTGCCTTCCTGGGGACTATATGAACTGCCGCTCGTTAAAGTCTTTGCCATTTTTACTAACTGGGTGTACTACCAAATTCTAGACTTCCCTTTGCCTCTGTTTCTATCTGCAGAAGAGAGACAATGACTATTCATTTACGACAAAGCATCCTTCACTCATGCAACTCACTTTCCTTATACCCAAAAAGAGTCAAGACTGTAACAGAGCAAAGTTAGAGTAGACCCAGAAGGTCTACTCAATATGTACTAGGCATCCAGGCACCCCTTATAGCTCCTGAAGATCTAGTCAACACTTTCAGAAGAACATGGAGATGGGTTCAGCTGCCTACATGAAGTCCTTGAGATGCCCTGGGGCATCTTGTTCAGCCTCTGGCTGCCACTCAGAAGGTAAAGAGTGTTCCATCAGTTCTGTGTCATATCTACCAGCCCCATACGGAGCTATGAAATAACTTTGGGTACCATTAATCATGACAGAAATCCACATGTAGACACACAAATACAGGTACAATTAAATACTGACCTTCAGAATGCAGACCTGAGTGAAACCATTAATTTTTTTACCCAGGTATGTTATTCTTTAGTTCTCTGTTACATGTTTTTAGGTTCTCTTTTGAAACACACGAGCTGCATGCCATAGCTGGCAAGTTGGGATGCATGACTTTTATAAGGCCAGGCAAGAAATCTCTACAGAGCAGAGAACCAAATGTGGGTCCCTGTAGGACAACACCATAAGCATTAGGCCAGCTTCCTCCACAGCTCTCTGTACATAAAAATTATTCCTTGCTCCTTGTAATGCTAACACTGCATAATTCTTTTGCACTGGGATGTCATGGAACAATGGTTACTTCATGGTTGAGGCACCTGGCACAATGGGGTTAAATTCAGTAGATGTCACATCCAGAGACCAAACAACTGTTACAAAAAAATCTCACTTCTAGGCAAGCCCATTTGGTGCTCTGCATTGAAGCATATTCTTCAGTTTGTGTTTTGGCTCCCAATTCCCCTCCTTCTCAACTTTCTCCTTTCTTTGATAAATCAGGAAAGTTTCCCTTTGTATTACATTGAGCCCTTATCAAGGGGCTTTATAAATAATAATAATGACCATGCAAGAGATGCAATTCAGTTAAAAGCATAATGACTACAGGGATTAGAACTGCTGCGTATTTTTTATGGGTGTAATATGTCGTTTTCGTTCTGTTGCCATAATGAAAATAACAAATTAACAGAAGCATTATGCAAATTATACATTAAAAACGTCATGTTTATTAGTCTGTCTTAGCAAAAGAGATGCTACAGCACTAACACTGTTAACCACTTAATAACCCTGTTTTTAAAACAGAGAAGAAAATTCAATTCAGCATGGTTTGGCTTAGCTTTAGGGTAATTTTCAGTGACTTCAGTGGCAATGCTTGCATGCTCAGAGCAAAATGTATGCTTAAATACATTTCTGGAGCACAGGATGTTAGAATCTGCTTCAGTTCAAGGATATTTTGGTCTCAATCACGTACCTTTGGAACAAATTCCTCACAGAACATGCTACTCTTTGATCCTGCAAAATAGTTGTGTACAGCTTTTACCTGGAGTCCCTTAAAGTTTTGCTGTTTATTCAGAAACAGATTTTTATCGAAGCAACAACTTTATTACCTTTTCTGCAGAAGATTGTTCTGCCCTGATCTCTTTGACATTAAGGGACATAGGGAATTTATTTTCCAGCACACATTGAACTTAATTTCACTCCTAACCAGGAGGAAGTTTATTGAAAATTATTGAAAATCCAGCAGTGATTATTTTCTAAGAGCCTTCAGTGATTAACATTTAGTCGTAAGAATTTCTTTGTCCTTGGATAAAGAACTTGTTATTCACAGGAGAAGAAAAGGATTAACAATAATCAGGAGATTCACACTTCACTTTTGTTTATTAAATGCCAACTCAGTAACATAATGCAGTTATGGGATTTCCATAATATGCCATGTTATTGAAATTCATCAGACTTAATGTAAAGGCAAAAGGAAATTCACTTTCTTTATCAGATTCAGATTGAAAAAAAACAGTAGTACTATGAGTTGTATCTCTTGCAAGGGAAACAGTCTTTTCATTTTGGATTTTCAATCAAAGAGCAGAGACATGCTGGGAAACCACGGGCCTAGAGTGGTCAGGAGGGGCGGTGTCTTATCCTAATTGGGACAGACTGACAGGATGAGTACCCAGATTTCAAGCCTTTCACATCCCCACCTCACTGCCTGAATCACCTCACCTTTCTATCCTCATGGCTGCGTAAATGCCGTATCTGCTTGAGTCTCCATTTGGCAGCAGTGTGGACCCACAAGCTGTTTGTACATGCTTAAGGAGAGCAGATGTTCTGAGCTCAAAGATCAGTTTAAAAAACAATAATAAATATCATTAAAAAGAAAGGGAAGAAAGGGAAATAGCCATCAGACAGGTTCAAACACAAGGCAAACCAATCACAGGTTGAAAGAAATACGTTTATCTCACAGTTACTGTATTGGGATAAATATGTGAAGTCATATTCACAGTAGTTTAAAACCCAATAACAATAAACATGAAGCTCATAGAAACTTGAGATTTCCATTCTGTAGGAATTATGACATCTTCAGAATAGATCTGTTATACTGAAATGAAACAAAGCCAATTTTTGACATTTCTCACAAAATTTAATTGCCTGAAACATTCTTTAATTGTTTCAGCTCAATCAAGGCATTCCAATTTGCTTTGACACACTAGAATATTTCTAGCTCATTTCATTACTGAAATTCAACCTATATATAGAGGGAAAAACACTCGTTAGAATTAGGATTTTGTTATACTTCTTAAATTAAAATGTAAAATCAAATGAACATACATTGGTATTCTAAATAGGCAATTGTCATTCTAACTGTACTGGTGATTAGAAGTCAGGCTGGTTATTGATGGCATTTTGAACTCTCAGTGACCATTTGCCCCCAGCTTCCTAAATGGCAATTGCAAAACCAAGCACTATCTATTAAACAGAATTCTATATGGCCACTCTGTCTTGATGATTAATTCCAGTTCATATAACATAGTCAGGAGACCACATTTAGGTCAGGAACCCAAGTCCCATGTAGGGTTCAGGCTGCTCAGGAAATGGTTGCATTTTGGATTTTCAAAGAGCAGAGTCATGCTGGAAAACCTCAGGCTTAGAGTGGATAAGAGGGACAGTCTCTTGTCCTAATTGGGACAGATGCACAGGATGAGTACCCAGATTTCAAACTAATACTTTCAAGATAGTACTCCGTTGAAGCCACCAACTAACATGAGGAATCATACAGGACTGGTTAACACCACTGAAGTCAGGAATAATAATGTACAAAGTTTTCTGAAATGAGAAAACAAGTTGTTGCATTATATGTAGGACACCCTATTTTTCATGCTTTAATAACAAAATTTTGTCAAGATCATCACCTTTCAAAAATCATTGATATTTTACAGCAAAAGATGCATCTAAAATTATATTCTACATGTGAATTTTAAGGACTGTTGTTGTCCAGGTGTAGGATTCAGCTCCATATTTCAGCACTTAAATGATACCATCTACATGGTAGTGTCTACTACATAGGCACCAGAGGCAAATACCAAAGGAGCCAAGTAAGCAATTCAGTTCTTCCTGAACTGGATGTATAAGATAAAAGTAAACTGTAAACTACCTAAACACAAATGTTTATTGCCATCCAAGACACCCCAAGTAGACAAGGTATCCTCCTTCTAACTTGGGAAGCCTCTTTGGATTTGGTCTGTCAGCCAGTCCACCCCTTCTGCCTTCACATCTGTGCTAATGACACAGGGTTGGACAATGCAAACCCTTGTCAGGTCCATCAGGACTTGGGTTGCATGGGATGGGGAACACTACAGTCAATATACTTACCAGGTAACTAGAACAGGGGTTCTCCCTTTCTTCAGTACCTTTCAAAGTACAGAAACAGAAGTATACACCGAGTCCCCCATCAGAACCCCCCAGTCCCATCTGGACATTAACTTTGAAACTCCCACCTCAGACACATCGCCAAAGAGAACACTCCTAAAAAGTACTTCTGCAAGCCAGGACCAATAAATAGGGTAGAAATTCTACCAACCTTTCTTAGCAATTACTGATGGTGAAAAGCTCAAGATGATTTAACAGCATTGGACTACTTCAGGAAAAAAGAAGTGAGTGGGAAGGAAGAGAGAGAGGAAAAAAAAAAAAAAAACTAAAGCAGACATTACATTTCTGCTCTACCAATGGTGATCAGTTCTTTCACATGGAGGGGGATGAAAACAGGAACTGACTTTCTTTGCCAGGGAGAAGAAATAAAGGAAAGACAGAACACATCACTCTGCACTCTGACTGAGATGAAAAGCATGGGTTGGAACTGAAACAAGGGAATTCAGGCTTGGAACAAGGGAAAAGTAAGCAAACACAAAAATTCCAATCTAAACTCAAAAGAAAGCTGCCTTTCTAAAAGGAACATAAAGGAGGTCTGGGATAGATAGCATGGGGTGGGACACTCTCCATGCCTGCCCAGAAACACTGCATGTTCTCAAAACCAGTCCAAACATCCATCATGGAATAATACAGAATAGTTGATCTTATGCATTGTTCTCAGTCCCCTTCCAGCTGTTTTCTTGGACTGTCTGAAAGACATGGGTGGGGGAAGACATGAGTAGGTATTCAGACCATGCTAATTTTACAGTGCCTACTTTTCATTAAGAAACAAACAGGAAAAGATCTTTCTTAGACAAGTTCCCATCCAGGGAACCATGTTCCCTTGGTTATTCCAATTCCTGACGTGGCTTATTATGTCCCTGGGATTTTTAACACTGCATCCTGGGGGTGATATGTGAAGAGCAAATAATTCCTGCCCACCATTTCTGCTATCAATTTCTCCCACAAAGCTTTGTTTGATTCTTCCGATCTCTGGGAAGGGGAGAAGAAAGAAATACAGTCCTGATGAGTATCAGCTTGTCAACTTCGTTGCTGAACCAATGCATTATTCATGCATTTGTGACAGAGAGCAGTGAGTCTAATGTGCAGAAATGAGCTCTGAGAACCGTCGGGTTATTGCTGAGGACTGCTCTGCTGTGACAGCGCAGCTCCTCGTGCTGGTTGCTGATGCTGTGCCAATAATCCTATGTAATATGCAATCCCACCATGTAAAGACTATTAGTGCCTTTTGTTTGCATTGAGCTTTGGTTTGCAGATCCTGTCACCAATTCACATTTGTGGTATTTACCCATTGCTATTGGAAAAATCTTAATGAGCTGAAAAAATGTTAGCCCATCTCACTGCAAAAAACTCCTGGTAAAGCAATTATTTCACATTACCCCTTATGCTGTTAGCATCAAAAAGGCTGAGTCACAATGGGCTGCAAGTCTTTTTTTAACTGGCAGTGAAAATAAAGACATGTATTTGGTACTATGACATACGACCACCAAGAAATTGTGGATAGCATAAGAACAAACCACAAAATCATCAGATAACAGACACTGAAGAGACTGAAAGACTCATCTCACAACGATATTGCCAAAGTACAGGAATAGGGTGAATTCTTTTAAGAAACTAAGGAGAGGTTTTTAAAAGAATAGCAAAACCCTGCAGTTAAGCACCAGAAACATACAGGTGATGGACCCCCCTCAAATCGCTGAAGACAGTTATCTTGAGGAGGTTGTTCTGCATCTTGAACCATCAAGGCTTGGTAGGACATGAGTCATTTATTCTTTCAGCCTTTAAGCAAATTTTGTTGTTATAAAACACAAACAAACAACAAACAACCAAACAAATTGTATTTCACAAATGCTGAAAAAAGCCTTTGGCTTTTTCTGAAATTGAGCTTTTTAAAAATATTGGTGCTTATTACTGTTATAAAAAAAACCCTTTCACACCCTTCTACTTACTAAAGAATTCATCCAAAATAGCAGGTATTTAGGGGAACTTATCCTTTGACTAAAACCATGCTATCCAAACCTCATCTCATCTCATCTCATCCATAGCATCAGGCCATTACCCAATACCCCCCACTGTCTGTAGTGCCTAGCCTGCTGTCAAGTAACATCTAGTCCTTCCTCTATCATTGAAACATCAGGTATGTCCAGCCTCTGAATGACCTATTTGCCTTCCTCAAGCAGTCAGCTGGACACTTAGAGAAGGACTTCATACGAGCTGGCCTCCCCACTTCCCAGTTTCCAGGCATGCAAGGGTTGAAATGGACCCTCTCAAAAAGAGCCTGAGGTTTATTCACAGGAGTATGTATTTAAAATTACTCTCAACTTCTAATGACCTTATAGACTAGGAAACTAGTTCTAACAGTTCGTGTTGGCCACATCCAATTAGCTGGTTGTTCACAAGTGCTAAATTGAAACTCAGGAAAGTTATGAAGACACTAGCAAGTATGGCCAGCCTGCACTTTTTCAGTAGCAATATATAATTCATCAGACTAAACCCACTTGCTTCCTGACTGCACATGCATATAGCATCAATGCTCCAGGCTGGTGAAAGGAATTGTGGGGTGTTCAGTAAATGTTGACCTGTAGCCAACTGAAGCATGCAAAACAATTCTGCACTGGTACAACTTGGAGGTTTATAAGCAAGGAGGCAGAAATAAATCTTACTGCTATCTATGGCAGTTGTCTGACCATTCTGGAATACAGAACCATCTGCAATATAAAACCAGCCATAGCAGCAATCTCTTGAGCCCACCTATGATTTCACTGCAGTTTGTGTTGACTGAGAAGCTTTAATATTTTCCAGATAGACTTCACATCCTAAATGAGATTGAAACACACTGAGGGGCCTCCAAGTTCTAGACCAAGCTTTGTCAAAGTACTATAAATTTGTTAGAAAAAGGTGTGCTGAGAGATAAACTTTGCAGTGAATTTTCATGTTAAGAGGGACCAGCATCTCCTCCCATCACAGTTTCTGTACTGTCCTTCATCCTATCTGCCAGAGTACAAACCAAAAAATCATCAGAAGCATATTTATACTACTTTTCCCTATACAAACATAAACCAGAGGTAATATTTCTTCATCCAGCACTATTTTGACCTACTGCATTGACTTCCTCTAAGACTGTTTGAAGACCTTCCCCATAATTCATAAATGTTGAGCCAGAAAATGCTGCCACTGTTTTACAGGAAGTTTTCTTATGCTACATATAATACCACTGAAGTAATTAATTTTCTGTAAAGTAAAGTGATGTTCAGCCTAACTTGCAATTCTCTGCAATATATTTCTCCATGCTGTAGCTATAAAGGCTGTTAAGAACTTTGTGAAAACCAGAATATATTAGGGTGAAAAGTTAAGATTATTTTCCCTTTGTTTTGTTTCAGTGTCCCTAGTGCAAGAAAGAGCTATGCAAATCATACAAAGATCACAATATGATATAATGATACAAAATGAGCCTTTGCATGACAAACAGAAAGATCTTGATCTCTTTAGTTCAACAAAAAGAAAGTTAAAAAGTCTAAATTGAGACTATAAATTTCTATGAAGCGAAAAGATATTGTATAGCAGGTGCTTTCAGTCTAGTAGAACACTGAGTAAGAATTTTAAAATGTTGCACCAGGATCATTTAGTTTCCTATGTCTCTTTCTAGTAGTTACCTGTAGTGGATGAGTAGGGAAGAGTATCTACCAAATAGTTAGGAGATTAATTTTGGCAATTTAGAGGGAAATTAAATTAAGACTTCTAATTTCCAGGGTAGTGAGGCACCAAAACTTACTGAAGTTGCAGTGGATTCTCCATTCCTGGGCAGGGGGAAAGTGATTTCCTTAAATTTTAGGGTACAGTTCCAATGATAAAGAATTCCAAGAAAACCCCTGGTTTCTCTTTTATAGGAAATCAAACTAAGTAATTTCAATTGCTCCCTCTGGCTGTATGTTGTGTGAGTTTGTCACTGATACAAACTCCAGACAGGTCAGGATCAGTTGGCCTTTGTACTGCTGCGTCTTCCATCTGACTTAGAAGAAGGAGGGGAGGAATTGTGCAATGAAATGTTTGGACATGGCTGAACAACAGTTCATGCTTCCTCTGGAGACAGGCGAGTAAAAACAAACTAACAAAAACAGATGGCACATTACAGAATTACACCTAGGATTGCAAAATCTGGGGAAAAAAAAATAAAAATGGAAGCAACCAGAGAACTCCATGTTCCCAAAACTGAGAGTATCACGTACTTCTCTCCTACCTGCACAAGATCATTCTCAATAGCATAGCAATTGACTTATTCAGAACTGATCTATTTATTGCCAGGTACCTTTTATCACGTGCAGAGATTTCGCTCAGCCCAAAAATGAAGATAATGATTTCAAATCACAGCAGTCTAGTTCCCATTAATTTGTCCAGATTTTGTCATAATAACATTAATCCTGATGAGCTAATATATAGTATTAAGATGATCACAATCTTTGTGCTATTCTTGTTGCTACTCAGTGCTCAGTAAACTCAACCTTTGCTATCAAAGCACATTTTAAATAAACAATCCCACGCTTATAAGGCTCTTTGAACACCGTATCAGGCATTAAATGGGATTGTTATTAAGCTGGGATCCAACAGTTCTGATGATGAAGCTGAGAATCTCCACACTGCAGCAAGCTGAAAGCAAAAGTAATTTAATAAGTGTCACTGTGTCTTAGATCACAGTGGAACAGATCAACTGGCTTTGACAGAGAGAGTCCAGTGTTTTTACACCCATGAAAGTGAGAGCAAAAACAAACCCAGTGAGTATTGCTGATGTGCTCAGAAGTACAGTAAAGTCACATTAGTGGGCAGCATCCCTTACAGACATCCAGCCTGCAGAGAGCCCTCTTATTTCACCATCATCACATCCCTCTAAGAGATGGGGGATTAACATTCTCATTAGAAATTTTGGTACACAGTTGGACTTGATGTCTGAGGTCTTTTCCAACCTTAATGATTCTGTGATTCTGTGAAAGATGAAGGAGGAAGATCAGACGTTGTAAGATAAATGAATTCACAGTATGACAGAATCACTGAGGTTAAAAGGGTTCTCTAGAGATTGTCTAGCCCAACCACATGCTCAAAGCAGGGTCAGACAGAGGAGGGTGGTCAGGACCATGTCTTCACTGCCTAAATATAAGCAGCTAGTGCCATTTGAGACACTGTGGTGTGCAGGACATCTGCACAGGACTGACAGCTATGGCAGAAAACCTACTGATGTAAAACTCTTCTGCAGAAGTACCTGGGGCAAAGAAAGATACTCAAAAGCATCTTAAATGGCATGAGACAACTGAGTATGGAGCCTGTAATAATCATTTACAGTCAACAGGCACAGTCTTCATGGAAAAATGGGACCCTGCCAGCCATAAATATGCATTAATAGAGAAAATATTGCTTTTGATTTTACCTTATACTTTGTTACCACAGACTCTTCATCAGGTTTGCATGCTCCCCTAACAAATTGAAAGGATGTGAGTCAAAATAATCAGAGGTATCAGAAACCCCTGCCTTGACATCAAAGGACCCCCAGTGTGTTTGAGCACAACTTGTCAAAACTGTCACTGTTATAATACTTCCCTTTGCAGCACAAAATCAAAAGAACAGCAAAACCAAATAAAAATAATGAAATAAAAATATGGGTAAACACACAAAGGAAATAAAAAATAAGGAAATTGCATGAGGTTTTATGTCATGTAATATATTTTTTTTTAACATCCAAATCTTGTCTGCCTAAGGAAGAACGGAAGTCACCCCCATGGTTTATATCTCTCAAAGAGAAGTTATTAACCTGCTTAAACTACTCCAGATTGCAATTATCACCCTTTACTGTGAAACTAGATCTTGAAAATTTTTGATCTTTGGTATTATTTACTGAAGCTGTCCTTCACTCAGTAGTAGTCTCATAAGAAAAAGCTGTAATCAATATCTTATTATGGAATTTTTTTGAGGCAAATTGGCTTTTATTCCACAGAAACCTATACATTTTCTTGTTTTAGTGAGCCTTTTCTCCCTGGCTATCTAGTCCCTTTCCATTTAATTTCAAATCAAAAACCAGATCGAATGATTTTTTTTTAAAGGAAGCAAAACAAATGGAATTTTTAGATGAAGAGGAATATCTATACAGTGGAAGGAACAGGGACCCAAGAGACCTGAATGCTCCATCGTGACTGTGACATGAACCATCTGTGACTGAAGGCAGCCTTCCCTTCAAGCTGCAGTCACCTCTGCTTTTGTAACCATGGCTATTCTGTGCCTCTTGCTGAAAAAAATAATGGGTAAGTTTTGCTGCAGCTTGAATATCACCCAGAAAAGAGAAGCAGGCATAAGAAATGAACTGTGGAGTGAACTTTTATCCCTGTTGATTCTGGCAAACAATATTCCAGACAGGGAAAGCTCGCAGCCCCTGTCCCTAAATCCTTACAAAGTCAGAAAGATTCAAATTCCAGAGCAGACCTATTGTTCTCAACCTGGATTTCCTGAATCTTAGTCTTCAATTAGCATAAAATAAATAATTTCCCCTTTTTCTTCCATATTCAGCTAAAGTTGGATAGAAAGAACTGCAATGTGCAACTAAAAATGATTGACAAGCATTTATCAGTGAACCTGTAGCAGAGTTAAAGTCAATAAGGAGTCATTATTATAACTGAAGAGCAGTAAGATTATAGCAAAGATACTTTAAAATCTTTGAAGAAATCTTTTTCCCAACCTTCATTAAATAAAAAAATATGTGCAGCTAGAAACAGTCAGCAAATTATATTCAGACTATAATGTAACATGTTAAAATCATATAAATTAAATTGGGAAGCTTCCAGCAACAATATAAGACTCAAATGAAGTGTGATGGATGAGTTCTGAGATATGAAACTTGTTGAAATAAAAGAAGTAAAAGGATGAAATGACAACAAGAAACTATTTAGAACAATGAATATGCTTGATGGAAAAAGGAAATGGGAAAAGTAGCAGACTGAAACTGCAGAAGAGAAGGCATCTTTACTGTCATGTTGATGCTCTCTTAATTTGATGATCAAGTTCACACAGTCTGTAAGTTGCTGTGCATTCCAGGTCTTCTCTGAGGTACACGTATTTGGCCAGGGAAAACAAATGCCAAGATGTCAATGTTCATTTTGTGTACCCTATGACTTTGTTTATGGACAAGACTGAGCTAGACCTGGCTTTCACCAACCTCTTCCTTCCCACTCACAGCATCCATGAGCACCGAGGAAGCCAAATTCACCATGACACAGCTCTCCTATGTCATATGGCACAAGCCTATCTTGTTCTTGCATCAAAATTACCTTCCTCTGCAGAGGTTTTTGCAATATTTCCCACATTACTTCCTGAACAGGTTGATAAATTCAGCATCCTGCCTTCCTTTCTTATTCTACTGCCTAGGTCAAGCAGTCAGAGGGAAAGCCCTTCCCTGCTATACCCTCCACAAGCTCACAATTCAATTGGTTATTGCTGTAAGGGGTTTAAAATCTGCACGAGGCTTTTACAAATCTTTTATTTTTCACTACATTTATGGTGTGATTGCCAGCTGTGGGGAAAAAGGGACTAAAAATTTATCACACCCTTCCCACCCTGCAGTGTCTGGGACATTTTCAGTGTCTGGAAATGCCCAGCACTTCAGAGGAAGGCGCTCTGAAGGGAACTCAGTGCTGCAGCCAACATTTGCTTAACGTTCTGTCAATATTTAAACAACAAATCTGTCAACAGATTAACTGGCACTGTCACTTTCCATCAGTTTTATGGGTACTTCAAACCACTAGCAGTCTATTCCTAAAAGGAAGCATCTAGCATTTAAATATGTATCCATACAAGATAATAGGAATATTTAGCATCCTGAAGAAAAGTTGTAATTGCTATCCTGCTGTTCTTGTGCTGAATTCCCAATGCTTCCTGCTTTCTCTAGAGAGGTGTTGACAGAAAGAGGTCATTAAAAGTACTTAGAAATTACTTGGGCCATTCTTCCCATGGTGGAGATGCCACTGATGCCCACAACCAAGCATGAACTGGAATGAACAAGACAGCAGAAAGGACATTGGATAATCTAAGAAGCCATTTTTTTATGTCCTGCCTTCTTCTGTTGCTGGAATGCATGAGAGTTGCACTGAATTATAAGCAAATACCCAGTCTAAGTCAACATTACTTGAAGAGGGATTCATTTCAACTTACTTACCACCCCATAGTTAGGCATCAATTACAATCAGCTGATGAGGATCCTTCAGGAGCCAGTTGTGATACAGAAGTTGCAAAAAAAAGGCAAATTGGATCCCTGTTTTAGGAAGCAATGGATCATACTCTGAAGAACCTCCTAACCCTTTTTCAGTCACTATTGAGGCAACCTAGACAGTTAAGAGTTGATCCAATGTCTAAAAGCTGAAGTTAGGTGAGAGGAGTCTGATCTCAAGTACACAGCACCACACAAACATTACTTAGTAAATACTCAGTGGCTTTCCAACCTCTGCTTTTACCAACACAACACAGTTAATTGTGGGAAGAACTCAGTGAAGTAGGCAGAGATTAATGCATGGGCTTGCTCAGACATGTGATCAGTGCCCATAGATCCAGGAAATTTAGCAGGAGTGATAAAGACAGACGGTGCATCATCCCCTAGTTCCAATCCATTAGCCAAGCATGTGCCAGTTTTGAGAGCAGTGATGCAGCCTTAGTTGCTCTGCAGAGACTTAAGATCCACAAATGAGTGGGAAAGAGAGTAAAATGGATAGAGTCTGCAGCCCCTAATTGATCCTACACAAAATATATTTACATTGTTCTCATTCCCCAGTGAATTCATTAGCTTGCACTTAGCATCATTCTTTGGTCAAATGCTCTGCGGTGAAATAAATTACAGGAATTTATTCAAAAACTAGTAATACACTGTTTTATTTCCACCTTTTTACTGTACAATCCACAAAAGCAGTTACATTTCCAAAGAGAAATAGTTCTCTTCCAGGCCTCCAGAAATTTTTGAGAAGGAACTCCTATAAAGATATATATATATGTGTGTGTGTGTGTGCATGTGCATGGCAATGTAAGAGGTGGCAACTGCATCTTGTCACTACTCCACTACAAAGAGTTTAAGGACAAAATCAAGACCCTCAAAGTTTTCTGCCAAGCCTCCAAGCTTTTCTGCTGGAACCTTTCTTGTTGGCACTGCAGATTAGGTGGGGTTAATCAAGTCCTCTTGTGCTCCATCACATTTCCATCCTTAGCAGAGGGTGAGTAAATGAGACATAGTTACATTTTATGCTTATAGATTCATCATTCTTAATTTTACTTTTAATTTTAAGCAATCAAGTAATACTTGTGTTCATTCAGCAGCTGTTCAGTGTCTCTTTAGTGAGGCAGGTATCTGCCCATTTGGGAGCTAAGACCATATTTCTGCAACATATAAACAAAAAGGAATTTTATATTTACCATTGAGAAAACTTTTAAAAGTTTACCTAGTTACCCTACCAAGCCATTGCTCCTTATTAAATGAGTGTTTTCTGGCTGCATCTTAGGTCTGTTTCTTCACTAAGGATTTTTGTAATTAACATTTTATTTAAAACTCTACACGATTATTTGGCTTTACACCTGGTGCCTTAATTGAAAACTGAATTTAAAAGGGGTGTAATTTGAGATATTTGCTGCTTACTTTTATTTCCCACGTTGGACTGTTATTGAACACACTCCTTTCTCCTGTAGTACAATGTTCCAAATGATCAGATGTTTGAACTTCAGAAATGGGCAATATCTGAACTTCCAAAAGAGTCTTTGATCCTCTAGGAGCTCATTAAAGTTCCTCCTGAATACAGCACTCCATTTCTGCAATCACTTTGTCAATTAATGCATGCTAATGTCACTTTTTAGGAAACGTGTGAGATGTCATGACCACTGGAGCTGGTTATTTAGAGTAAGAGGCTATTACTGGTTTTAACAAAGGAGCTACTTAGATAGAGCTTTGATAAGTGTCTGCTATACGGCTGCAAACAGACTGTCTCTGCATCATGTGTGAATTATTTAGGGACAAAAGAGATAAATTATCTCCTAGGGCCCCACTTGGCTAGAAAGAGGGCATCATTCTCCCTTTGTTGAAGAGTTTTTCTGATTTAAGAGAGGATGATAATTTTTTGTTGAGGTGACCATTAAAATACACTTCCACCACAACTGTTCTTCTCCCTGCATAAGGAATGAGAACATCATTGATTTGGGGATTTCTGCCTTCAAAGGAAAGCTAGCAGTGTTGATGAAGAGATATAAGTGCCAAGGATAAAACAGGAATGATTATAATTAACTTCTCCAGTATGTCCATTCTCATTTCTTTCTGATCAGTGTTACAGCTTTAAGTATTAGCACAACTCAGCTTCAAATTTACAGCTTCAAGCCTCAGACACAGCTTCTCCTGAAATGTATCAGAGCTTCAAATACAATTATAAATCATGCATTTAATTACACTGCAATCTCTTTGTGTACACGAGATATTCAAATTTGCATAATCAATAGGAAATACAGAGAAAGCATCACTGTGAACTTTGAAAACTCAAATATAACAGATAATTTGCCCAACATAAGCAGGCAAGCCAAAACAACGCTCCTCAAATGTCAGCTACAGCAATGAACGTCTGGAGAACCATCTTACCCTCAGAATACATTTCACTCGAATTTGGCTAGTTAAGAGAAAAATGAGAAGAAATGTTCTGTTTGCTGGATTTATTAAGAAGAATGGGCTGAAACCATGTCCTTAGCTCTAAATGTAGAATGGGACCCTGCTGTTTGCTGTGCTCTGTAAGCACATCATGCAAAGATGATCTGTTCCCTGGTGGTCATATAGGTTTCCCTGAGAGGCTGTGGAGTCTCTGTGGAGATATTAGAAACCCATATGGACACAGTCCTGCACAATCTGCTCTCAATGGACCTGCTTGAGTAGTGGGTTGTACTAGATGATCTGCAGAAGTCCATTTCTATTTCATCCATGTTGTGATTCCATGATGTTATGAATAGCTACGCCAGTGCAACACAGGTTTCAAATAATTTAATGGGTTATTTTTCTAAGACCAAGATTGCTGCTCATTCACCATAGCAGATCTGATGGGCATGCCTCACCCACTTTGCTGAAGGGGTGACATGTCCCCTGCACTATTGGAGTTGATGTGTCCATGCATGGTTGTACAGCTGCTGTACAGTACCAGCATACGCATGCTGGTACTTATGGTTTAGTTTTAAAACAGCAACTGATTAAAATTAACCCAATCAGGATGTCTTTGGTGCCCATCTCTGAGGAGAACACACATGAGAGAGCATGAAGCACATGCCTCATGCTCTAAAAGCACCTGTCTTGCACTGATATATAAGGAACAAAACAGGAAGCAGTTCTAAGAGAATAAGACTAAGAAAGTAATCTCAATACCTTTAAGAAGACTTTTAGGAAAGATTAAATATTTTCTAGGTTTTGGGGGTAAGTCTAAAGAGATCTTCAGAGGCAAATTTAGCAGAATTGGAAGGAGGTTTGCAGAATATTGCTTTACTAGGGCAAGCAGTTATTCTAGTTCAAACAGGTAGGATGAAGCAAGGCAAAGAAATAAAACTTAAATAACAAAAGAATTAACCTTAATTTACCCTAATTAACCTAGAGATAAATTGGTCTCTGACACTATATTCTGCTATCACATTATGGTTTTTGTAAGTTATTTTTATTGGCCAATCCATCTTCACTTCGACTTTCTTTCTTAAGTCCTCATTACTATTCCACAGCTCAATAGCTTTTTTTTTTTCCACTGGACATGTTAAATGGTGGAAAAATAAAATGGATCAATACAGCGACTCAATTAATTCCTCATCTTAAATTCTAATAAAATCAATTTAGAGAAGTGGTGTATCATTAAGCTTACATCATAATGCAGTAATTAGAAAAAACTTTCATCTTGCCAATTCCTTTGAAGATTTTAATGGCAATCAATTAAACATGCCTTGCCTCTCCATTACAAATGTTCAAAATGGAAATTGGTTGAGAAGCTAAAGATAAGGTGGTTGATTAGACAATCTTACCACCCATTCCCATTTAGAATATTCCCCCCAAAACGTGCAAACTCACCATTAAAAAGTTAGCATAAACTAAGCCTCCTTCCCACAGTAACCAACAGACGTTTTTCAGTTAATAGATCATGATTTCATAGACAGAGTGGTACAACGCTTTGTGATTTCCATATTTACCAAGTAGAAATTTTGGTGCGGCTTACTGTGATAAATTCTGGTTTTAGGTTTACACCCAGCCTCTTTTAGGAGTTTCAGTATTGTTATATTAAAAATATACAATTTAAGATTCAGTGTCGAATATTTAAATTGATGTCTCTGCAGATCTTAGAGGGAAGTGGACAATTTTTGTATGTTGTTTCATTAACAGTAAGAACTGCAGCTTAGTAGTGATCCTTCTGTACTAGGTGCTGCACACAAAATGGAAAAAGACAATACCAGATTCAAATTGTCTACAGTCTAAGCAGAAACCACCCTGTACTTCTATTAATTCTTCTCCTGCTAGGGGTTTACACCCAGAAGGAATGTGCATTCAAAGAGAAAACATGCACGCCTCCTCAATGGCTGAACATGCAATTAACTACCCTAGCTGTCCCCTGCATTCCTCTGAAGTCAGAGAAATTCAACTTCCTTGACTGTTTGTGTTTCACCTTATTAAACTGCAGCACCATCCTTCTGACACTGGGATGTCAGCACTGCACTTGCTGTTCCTGGTGATGTCCCAGCAGGGCTGCATGGACCACACATCTCCACACCATCCTCCCTGTATTATCACCCCATGCTGCCTGAACCAGGTTTGCCAAGTTGCTCACATCTTTTACACTAGCACTTATGCAATAAATGACCCAAGCAGATCAGAGATATTGCCATTGAGATAATCACAGCATAATATAGGGTTTGGATTAATTCCACAACTTGAATACCATTATCTTCCAGGTCTCTACATTGTCTCTTCTTGTTATTTTTATTCTTTCATTTAACTATATGTCCTTTCTACAAAGAAAAGAAGAGAGTAACATTTAAGTAAAAAAATCTTCCAAGAATTGAACAACTTGTTCTTCAGTCCACGTCAGTGAAATTTTATAGATAAAAGCATTTCTGGATGTGTCAGTAAAAAAGACCTCATTGTGCCTACGTTTGCAGTCAGTCTGAGTATCGATGAAATTATGAAATGTTATAATTAGAGTTCATTGTTATAATTAGAGTTCATAACTTTTTATTTCATTAAAAGTTAGCCTTTGTTGAAAATGTAAAATCAACTTTTGTCTAACAATTTTTAACATTCTTTCTTGCACATTTTATGAAATATCAGTATGTGAAAACAATTCTATTTTTAAGTTTTCCTGAACTTTCTTTTATTTTGCCCAGAAAGTGAAGAAAATGTTAGAAAGCTGTTTTAATGTAGAGGGATGTAATGTAGTGACAGTAGGGAAATAAAAAATAAAAAATGGAGGAACAAGAGCCAAAGAAAAATAACACCTTCAGAGAAAGCAGATTAATAGTTGTTGATTTACAAGATTTCCAAATAAAATTACATTCTTTGGTAAAAAGCTTATGTGATTTGGATTAATCTCGCCAAAAGGTCTAAGCCGTACACGTTTACAGCTGAACTGGCTATGAAGGTGCTTTGAGAGTCAATGGAAAAAAATAGTCCATCATAGGGTGTAATTTAAATATTAAATACTGCTCAGACAGATGGGGCCTCTGCAGAGCCTGTAAGAGGAGCTTGGTGTTTCTGTGACAGAAATGCAGGCAGGTAATTAATCCCAGCTCTGGGTCCTCAACCCCACCAAAGTCACAAGAAAATTTGTTGAAAGTCACAAGGTTTTCCTACTGAAAGATCAAATGGTGGAAAAATGACCTTTTATACTGCTTAAACAGTGGTCTTCGCACTTAGGAGAATACTGTGCTTCTACTACACAAAATTGCTCCAGACATCTGCAGGTTTAAAGGAAAGTATGTTGCACATGGGTGATGTAGATACTTGAGAAACTAATTCCACATGAGTGTCAGTGCCCAGACTTGACTTTGAACAAGTTTTCTTGTGAAGAGAGGCATTGCACTCATCAGGAAGGCAATGAAATGCAAATCAGAAGACTTTTCTGGAAACCAGCTGTTAGCTAGAAGATGAAGCCAAAGTACCCACCGATGGAAGAGATCAGTATTACCAGAACTAAGCCATTTTCAAAACAGAAAATGTGGGACATACTTTATGACTCCCAGACATTTCACAGGAAGCCAAAGCAGCTGCATCCTCCAGGCCACTGTCTATGTTAAATAAAGATGCAGTGTCACCAGTAACTGCTGTCTATTGCAACAGAAGTCTAAGAGAACTCCTACATACCTCTACAGAGAAACAGCACTGCTTTAAAATTATCACCTCCATGGCAAGTCAGTTGCTGAGTTTGTATTTTTAAGACAGAGGATAGATAGCTGTTTACTCAGACACTTCTGGTAAAAAAAATAGACTGGGTTAGCAACTGAACTTGGTGCAATTAACCCTGGTACACAATCAGCACTCAGGACAGCAATCACAGGATGTATTTGTCAGCCATGAAGACCTGGAGAAACTGTTTGCAGAAGTTGGATCACAGTTCAGGTGCTGGATGTACAGATCCCAACCTCACAAACAGCTCCCTGGTCAAGCAATAAATCCAATTTAATCTTGCTCAGAGCACTGAACTGAATGTGAATTCCCTTATGAAAGAACTTTGTATGTCCTTTCTTAAAAGCCCTTTCCTCAGCTCTGTCCTGCTAATGATTTTTTTGGCACAGCGCAATACCTCAGCCACCTGAGAAGAGTTGAGATAATGCAGCTCTCTCCCATCCTCCAGCATGATGAAGCTGTTTAAGAAATGACACCAATTGACAACTCTCCTATTCCTTCACACAGTGACTTCTCCTCCCTACTCAGCAACAATACTCCTCTGAGGTGCTGGGGATCAGCACACATCAAATTTGTGGATGCTCTCCTGACATCAAGGCTTGCCATCAAGTGCAAAGCATTTTAACGTGCTAGTCGATGATTATCTGTCATTCCTGCTACATTTGCAGTGATTTCTAAGAGGCTCGAGGAGACCAACAGACATAGCAGAGAGGCAGATTTTCTCATGCAAGCCACTTTATGTATGAGCTCTATTGCATTTTGTTGAATACTGTGGTTGCCCACATGCCTCTTCCAGAAGCAGCTAATGAATAGATTTACCAGATCCATCTTGCAGTCAGGAGCAGAATGAGAGAGCTGGAAAAAAAACATGCCTGGGATGGAAACAAGACAAATGTGACAATTCTGACAACAAACAAGGGGATTTGCTGGTCTTGAGGATCCGTGCTGAACATTGTGTTGTCAGTTTATCTGGACAGCATCTAACACCGATGAGAAGGAAGGGACAGGTAAAAAATACTGTTCATTTACAAGGAAAAGAATTGGAGACATGATATACAGTGTTTCACATATCTATTTGGGAAGTGTAATCTAAGTGACCTTAATGGTACCGTGAGTCATTACAGACAGTAGAAGAGAAGGTAGGATAAGGCTGATTCAAAACATTAAGCCATAAATATCTGAGCAATGCTTAGATTTCAAATATCTACCATTGGATATTAACCAGAGTCATAATTTCATTCCACCGCCTCTTAAGAATTTTGTAACAGAGCTCCTGGGCTGTCAGCTGTCCTTTTGTTACACTCTGGAGACAAATCAAGCATGAAGGAAAGAGTACTTGAAATAAACCAAAGCGAAAGAAAGAAAGAAAGAAAGAAAGAAAGAAAGAAAGAAAGAAAGAAAGAAA
>JANHGN010022526.1:63077-83570 GCA_024605025.1 Megaceryle maxima | reverse complement strand
TTTTTTTTAGAGAGAAGTCTGGGTCTGTTCCTATTATTGGTGGTGAAGGTTTTTGTGCTTGGAGAGTGTTCTTCTTGACTTGGCCCCTCCCTTTTCAAAATGAAGGGGTGCACCTGGGTATTTGTGGCAACTTTACTTTGTCAGCAGTTTTGCCTCTTCAGAGTTACAGCAGCAAAGAGAGAGAGAAAGATGAAGAAAGAACCTAATCAATATACAGAGCCTTTCAACGCTACCCTCTCGAACAGCGAAGAGCTGCACGGGCATCCCAAGGTAGGTGTTTATGTGTTGTCAGTGCTTGGTAGGACTTATTTCTGGCAGCAATGTGATGCTGATTCCTTTTTCTGAGTATTGAGGCAATCTTGCCAAAGTCTGTTTGATTTTGAAGAGAAATGTTGTCTCTTTTCCCTTTGCTTGCTTGATTTTTTAGCTTATTGAAGCAAATGCTGGAACGCTACAATTTATGTTTATAATTTTAGGCTAATTTTAGACTAATTTTAGAATATGCATGACTGAAGGGCCAGTCCCACAGTAGCTGATTAAGTGTAAGGGCATTTTGGAGTTGTAGTGTATGAACACTATCCTGTTCAGGAGCAACTGATTCAAAAAGGGCAAGTGAGCTATCAGAGGACAATGGTGATGCTGGGATATGAGTGTGTCTCTTGCAGGCAAACCCTTTGCTCTCTCTGAAATGTTAAACTCCCTTAGGCAAATACAACAGTATTTGCATCTGAGTGTGCCCGAGCCTCCTCTGCACTGCACCTTCCACCAGACAGGTTGTGGTGACTGAGAATCCCAGAGGAGATATTTTTGGTGAAGTCAGATGATCTGTTTATGGTGATTGTGGCTCTTGTAGGAAAGGATTCGGGATGGTGCTAATTGTGCATAAGTGGCAAGTGTAAGAGTCTGTGGCTGTAGCTGGTGACTTGCTAGGCTTAGGGAGTGTATTTTGCAAGGTAGATGTTTGGGAGAACCACCCTGGGGCTGAAAGCTGCAAAAAATTCACAGTCAATTGATCAGAGCCCTCAGAATCCTTTAAGATAAACATTTGCATAGAATGCTTGGGAGCAGGAAAGCAGGGCTAGGGAATTAAAAGCAGGTCCTAGGATTAGGAGCAGGATGAAATGGAAGGGAGACTACAGCAAGGAGAAAGAAGGGAGTCTCCCCTATCACACAGCCCCTTCTCTCTCTCTCTCTTTCTCTCTCTCTTTCTCCCTTGCTCAGACAAAAATGTCCCTTGTTTCAAATGGAGGTGACCTCTAAAACATGACTTTGATCACAAGCATTAGGGCTGGCAGTCACTATAGCAATAGAGGAACAAACCTGTCAAAAATTGGGGCATGGCAGAGGGGGCAAGTTAGAACAATTGGGCTGACATTCTAAATATCCCATTCAGTGCTATTGTGAGAGTAATTGGTTAAGGTTGGGCAAGTCTGGGAAACAGTCCTCTATATAAAAAATGCTGGCTGCTGCACTTAGACTTTTCATTAGGGGACTGTAAGCAGTGTCTCTTCAGCTAATTTTTGGTTGTGCATCGCAGGGCTCTGTCAGGACAGGTTGTATACACGCTGAATTCTTGAGGTGCTTATAATCAATCACTTCCTTCTCCTCTCTCTAGAACTGCTGCCTTCTCCCCTTGCAAAAGGGGCCAGGATACATAGGAGCTGGTGCAACTAAAATTCAGCCTACTTTGGAATTAATTTGTCCCGATGTGAAATTTATTGGACCATAAGCAGAATATGTTCTGATTGCAAAAGCAAGCAGGAACTGGTCCTGGTTAATTCCAATACAGCCAGACATAGGTTGTTGCTAGAAGAAACACAGTGCTCATTCGGAGGCTGGTGGGCATTCATTAAAGCAGACATTGTTTGGAAGCAGCAGTTTCTGTGTTGAAATACTTTGCTTTAAAATATCCATGGCAAAGGTTTGGCTGCAGTAAGAGCTGGCAAGTGCAGCGAAGGCAGGTTCTGTTTAATAAGGGTAGGATGAAACCAAATCTTTGATGTAAATGCTTCTGAGCTCTGCTCAAGATCCACTCCCAAATTTTGCAGTGTGAACTTGGAATCCATTTGAGGTTGAAGTCCAAGCTCTAGTTAAGTATTGCTTCTAAATGTCATGGGCAACTGTATTGTGGTTTGTGTTTATACAGCACCTGCCCAAGCTAAGGGATTATTGTACACATACTATAAATGCAGTGCTTAACATTTGCCACCGTTTCTGGGGTAAATGACAGTTGCCATTTACAGCAGAGCATCACAACTGGTGTTCACTAAGGGAAGAAGTCAAGTACCTACCTAACCTGTCAAGCTAAAGGAAGGTTGAAAGCAGTTCTCTGTGGAAGACTGATCTCTCTGAGCCTTGAAGGTACTTCTGTCAGCAGTGTTCTTTCCTGAAAGGATGCCCTGCACAGGAAAGTGAAACAAAAGCAATGTCCCATTTTGCTTATTTACAGCACATAACAGCAGAGGTGGAATTTTTGTGGCCTTGTGCAGTAAAAATTAAATCTGTGTTTACCTTGGATGACTCTGTGGCCAGCTGGTAGGTTTATCAAAGCAGAATGAGCAGGGAATGAAATATTAGCTGAGAGCAGCTATTTTTATTCACGCTGTTAAAAAGGTAGATGTGTTTTCCTTCTAATTAAGCAAAACAACTTGGACAAATTTCTCCTGGGAATTCTTTTCAGTTAGGAGTGGAAAAAGCTCCCTTTTAACATTCACAGTGCATGAGTCGTGGTGAAACCTCTACCCTAAAACAGGGAAGCAAAAGTCTCAAATGTCCCGATAAATCCAATATCTCCAAGGAAATAGTGTGTTGGGTTTTTAAGCTTTATGTTTTTCTCCAGTCTTATCTTTGCTGAGTTGTTGTCAATGTAATGTGCTTACCAAGCCCACACCAGCGTTCCCCTCTGACACAGAGAGCAGAACATGACTGATGGATAGAGAGGTTTTCATCTGCTGGCTCTTCTTGCTTTGTGTGTGGCTGAGTACCCACGGCTGCCACTTGCCAGACTTCCCCTTTCCAGCCTCAGATCGTGTCTTGCAAGATGTGATGTTCTGCTAACAGGGGTTCAGCAGTAGTGGGCTGTCCTCTGGCGATACAGGGGTGGCACTCATCAGGAGATAACCTGAGTAGGGGGGATAAAGATGGATCAGACTCTTAGTGCCCAGTGAAAGGATGAGAGGCAGTGGGTACAAGTTGAAATACGACTTGAAAAAAAACTTTGTTGTGAGGATGGTCAGACGCTGGAAAAGGCTGGACAGAGAGGCTGTGGGGTCTCCATTCTTGGAGACAGTCAAACCCTGACTGCATGTGGTCCAGAGTAACCTGCTCTAGTTCACCTGCTTAGAGCAGGGGCTGTTGAATGGGACAGTCTGGGGATACCCCTTCCAACTTCAGCTGTTCTGTGAGCTGCTTTTAGGGGTTGTTCAGCTAAGCAGCTCAAAGGCAGCATCATAACCTGGGGAAAACTATTGACTCAGTGTCCCAGTGAAATTTCAGGGATGATTTGAGGTCAACAGGATTTTACCTTCAGTGGAATTTCTGCAAGAAACAGCATAGTGGGTTTTATTTAGTTACCCGCTGTGTAGCCCAGGAGTCCTTGAAATCTTATTTCCTTTGTGTTCCTTTTATCTCCATCAAATCTCTAGGGCTAGGTCTACCTGGCTTATTACTTAAACCCCTCTGAACTATTTCTTTGGGCCTTTTGCTTCGGGTTAAAGCCAGCAGCTGATTCAATGACATCAGGCAGATTGTGTTCCTCCTCTGTATAGAGATTTCAGTCTCAGCCTGAAATGCAGGATTCCACGTCAGGCCCAGAAACACTTTTCTCCATTACACAAGTGTGAAAGCCATGGGAGAGCCTGGGCTGTGACCTATCTGTAGCAGGTGATGTTCTTTCACGTTTTGTTTCTGTCATTGCCAGTCTTGCTCTGGCATATTATGAACAAGAAGGGCTCTAACAAACAACAAGCTTCTTGTGGCCCATGTGAAACGACGTTGGATTCATACACCTGACTCAGCATAGCAAGTAATTCAGTGCTGCCCTCACCTTTTTGTGGCATCCCTAATGACAGAACTCTACTGACATCAGTACAGCTGACTCAGCAAGGCGTTTTCTCAGCCAGAGTAGCTCTTGCTCACGTGAACTGTTCTATTAGAGTCATGAAATTCATTAGGGGTGTTACCACCAAAGTCAGTTTTTGTTTAAAGGGATGGGAGAAGCTTTTTTTTGAGCTAGCCATTTAAAGGAGCACAGTGCAATCTTTCAGTCACAAAACATAGTGGGAATTTAGGTAGGAATTGCATTTCAGATTTGGCTAAGATACCAAATCTAACGCTTCTGCTCTGGGGAAAATTCTTAAGAGATCTGTAAAAACCACAAGTGGTCAGGACCTTGGTTTTACATCTCATTAATAACCAAGAGTGTGTATAACCATAAGTTATTAGCAGCTGAAATAGGATTTTTCATGCTAAATGAAGGAAAAAAAAAAAAAAAAAAAAAAAGAAAAAGAAAAAGCAATCTATCATTTTTTAACCTCTTCCAAGTAAAATACACTACTGAAATAAATGATTAGCTCCTGATTTCATAATGAAGGAGACAAATACATTTACACAATGGCAAATCATGTGCAACAACATTGAAATCTGTGGATTAAGATAAGTGAAATGCTTTGTCAGGTCCATTTTTTTTTTGTCTGGCAGCTGCTTAACTATTAAGCAATGCTTAGCTGTATGTTGTCAGACACCCATCTCTGACTAATTGCAGGTGGAAAGGATGCTGTCCACTCAAAACTGTCACCTTTTCAGGCTTACTTTCCACCCTGTCCCACCCTGAGAAATGTTTACATGTGCCTGAGAACACTGGGAGATGTTTTTAGGTGTACAGACTTGCTCACGGGTATTGTTGACTCCTTTCTCATCCAGACTCTGAAACTACTTCTGTCCATTTCCCTTTGCTTTTTAGCAGAGATGCAGAGTGGATCCCAGTATCCTGGAATTTCAGGGCAGTTCAGCTACAGTTCAGAAATTTCTCAGGATCCAGACTCTGCTACTTGACTGTAGATTGCTGCTGGTAGTTCCCTCTGTGCTGGCTGAGTCTTGGCTGGGGACTGTGTGTGTCTCTGGGCAGTGCGTGCTGTTCTGGGAGTTAGAGCCAGAAAGAACCACAGGTTCTGCTTGTGTAGAGCAGCCTGAATTCCAGCTCAGCTTGTCTTTTATTGTGAGGGAAGTTAGGGAGAGACTGGGCTAATTTCTCACCAGTGTCATGAACTGGTTCTGAAGCGATAGGTGCCCTTGTATTCGGATTGCAAAGTGATGTTAAAGGACCTGATTGAAAGTTCCTTAAAAATTGCTGGCAAGTCTTCTGTTGATGTTGGGAGGTGTCATTGCAAGTGTTAAGGAGGAAGCCTGATTTCACTGGAGTTAACACGAGGATTCCTCCTGACTCCCGCAGATTGGCACCCCAGGAAGGACAAGTCCCCTTTGCTGGGATTCCAGGGCTGCTCTCAGTCCTGACTGATACCTGAGTTGGCTACAAGGTCTCTCTGGCTGCTGGAGGCTGCTGCTGCCAAGAAAAATAGAGGCTTGCATGCTTATTGCTGGGATTGCTCATGCATGCCATAGTAATTAAATAATAATACCACAAGGATGGAACATTCATTTTAACTGTCAATCATCCTTGAGCTGGAGAAACTGGGGAGTGCCATGACTGTCTTGTAGAGGGATCTGTAATTCAAGCAAGCCACTGGAGAGATATGGGATTTTTTCAGTATTTTTTTTAAACTTCAGGAGCTTTTCATTTATTTTTCTGGGATGTGCCATCTGGATTTCTTTTTTTCTCCCTGACAAGATGTCTGCTCTGGCCTGTTTCTTCACAGCTGGAGCTCCAGAAGGGCTGAGGACATCTGTTTGTCTTCACAGTTAATGGTCAGAGTCTGCCTGTGATTGCTGGCTTCTGCTTCTAGCTGGCCTGTTTCCTCATTTTTGCAGAGGGGGGGGGGAGTTTCTGCCTGTTTTGTAGCCTGGTGGAAACCAGGGATATGGGAATAGCCTCTTCCACATCTGCAGCAAATGCCACATCCCAGTTCCTAAGACTCCGGTTTTGTGTTTGCTGTGTTCTGGAGACTGCACTTCTGAGTTCCTGCCACGAGCCAGCACTTTTTGAGGGACAAACTGATTTTATTTTCCTTTTCTCTGCAACCCAGCTGTTCTTTTGCTGGCTTCTGTTAGAGCACTGAGGGAATGCTCCATCCTGCCTGAGCTGGGTGCTTCTATTAATAAATTGCTTCCTTCTGTTACGTGAGTGCACTGCAGCTTTACCACAGACCTGCCAGCTCCACTCCCTGGGACAGAAAGACATCAGCCTTCTTTGGGCTTTGTCAACTTAAATGCCCATAAACACACTCTGCAGGTGTGACCTTGGGTGTGCTGATGCTGCACCCATCTGTTTTCAGATGAAGTTGGGTAGGGAAGAACTAATTTCTCCCATCAGAAACCATTGCACCTCCATGAATTCCATGTTTGGTGGAGAAATAACCCGAACCTTGTGCGCTGTTCTAAGGACTTAACAAACATTTGCCTCTGCACTTGATGTTTACATATTACAATAGATGGAGAAGTTTGCACCAAAGGAACTTCTTGGCCCGTTTTTCCCTTCTTTCTTATGCTTCACAAATACCTGTGGTCAAGCAACCCTTGGGAAGGTGATAATGTTTTAGTGAGGTGACTAATCTCCCAACACTCAGCATTTCCTATGGTGCTCCATTTACATCACTTTCCAACAGAATTTCAGAAAACTGTTTAAGTCCTGGGTGCTGTAAATAATAAAGTAATAATTTAGCTAAAACAACCTACTTAGAACCCCTTGACTGAGCACACAATATGCATCTGGCTGCAAATGTGGTTATAAACATAAAAACTCTGTCCAAGAGTGATTTTGGTACAGAAATAATAAACTAGATCATTACAAATAGTTTGTCTTGGTTTTGTTTGCAATGCAAGCTAAATCTGAGCATCGAGGGGAGTGTGCATAACCATAGCTCTGGCTGTAATGACTTGGAGTAGAATGGATGAATGATATGGGGAAATGTCTCGGGATATCCTTGCTTTGGCTGCGAGCACGGACACCAGCCACTCTGCAGGCATCTATCTGGAGGAGAGGAGAAGTGGACTGCCTGAGTAGAGCAATTCAGTAGGAGTAGATCTTTCTGTGGGTTGTGTCTGAGCAGAAAGTTCACCTGAGATTATTTGCAGAATAGAGAAGATGGAGCTGGCTTCATAGAGTTTGAGGTGTATGCTCAATGAATACCCTTGCTCAGCTCACAACACATCTGATTTCTGGGGAGCTGCTCATATTCTGCTGGTTTGTAAATGGTTTGGTGGCCAAAGCTGTCTGAAATAACCGGTTGTGATCACAGCAGCTCAGAAATCTATTGACAAGTGTCTTGTACTACACCCATGTGCCTGGATGCCTGCCAGAGAGCGAGCTTTCCAGGCTCTGCATCAGCCTAGGAGCACCGACATTCCTTAGAACCTCAAGCTGGAACACCAGCTGACTTCTAAGATTTAAGTTTGATCTTCTTTATGCTGCATGGATTTTGCACAGCAGATCCCACAGACTGTGGCCATTCCTCCTCAAAACGGCTGAGCCCTGATATTTCTAGCTACAATTTGCAACCCTCTGTCCAATTCCTGTTGCTGTCAGCCAGTGCCATATGCTGCAGCTAAGGGGACCTCAGCTCTACCTGAATTTTAAAGGTTGTTTTCTACACAGCCTGTTTGACCAAAGGTGATTTGTGCTTGTAAGCGGTGCTAGAAACGTTGTGAAAACTCAGTAAGGTTCTCTGAGATGTGGCAAGTGCTTTAGGGAGCTGAGTGAGACAGGCAATGAGCAAATGTGGATGTGTTTTCCAGCTTGGCAGCATCGGGAGCACCTTGCGAGGTCAGTGCTGCCGTCACAGCCACCAAGCACAGAGCTCTAGTGGCTGAGCTGTGGCAGAACTGTCTCGTGCTCTCAGACCAGCAGGAGCTTAATACCCAGGGGCAAACACTTTTAGATCTAAAAAGTGTGCTGTTGACTCGCTTTGCTTTGATGCTTTTCCCACCTCCTGCATGGTGATAGATCAATATTGATTTACCTGACCTTCTAATAGCCTAGGAAGCATTTCAAATGCCATTCAACCTGCTACTGCCATGTGTTGCTTTCCTGCTGGAATTGTGATCTCTACCTGTTCTGTCTCACCAGGAGAAGAAAAAACAGGTTTCTTGAATCAATTCCCAAAGTTGACACCAGGCATAGGGTGGGGGTTTTGTTTGTTTGTTTGTTTTAAAGATTTGTAAATGTTCATTGCAGTTTTTTCTGTCTGGCTTTTTCATTAATGGCTCTGAATACTTCAGCATGGTCCACAAAACTTGTGCTTTGGTCCTCATTGTGATGGTACTGTCATGTCAAAGCTTCTCCAGATAATTTCCCTATGGCTACGATATAATTCCAGAAGAGAGGAATGGGCAAGGTAGTTAAATTTGCCAATGGACATCTTTTCTGTGGTCAGACATGGGCTTTGCTTTCCCTTGTGAATTGGTCATTTTTTTCCTGCAGGCACGTTTGTCACTCTACAGCCTGTAATATGAAAGTTATGGAGCATTTCAAGGTTTTCTGTACGTTTTAATCTCCCTGTACTGCCTCATGGATCCAACTGATAAATGCCAGATGCCAGTGGTGAACAATCTCTGGCATCTGGGCAGGTTTTTTGTGACACTTATTAGGGACTGTCAGAGGGCTGAGAACCTCAGCAGCTTGAGAGAGGTGTCTGAGACTCACCAGCTCCCAGCTCTTGCCCCTTACAGCAGAGGGAGCTGGGAGACCTTGCAGGTGGTAGCATATTAAGTTATGAGAAAGCATTTTGATGTTTTAAGAGCCGCATCTTCAAGCTTCTGGGATATTTCTGCTGACAGGCTTAGCCTGTAAGTTATGAAGAAAAAAAATCCACTCTATTGGGACTCTTTGAAAGGCTGGAGTCTTCCATAGGCTGTGTCAGAACTCAGGCTGAAGTACTATCCTGCATTTGCAGTGCTCTGTAAATGAAGACAAAGTGGAGTGGTACTGGATGATCCAAACTGAACTGCTTGTTACACAAGTGTTAAATCCTGTTTTGTCTCACCTTCCACCTCCTCCCAAAGGCAGTAAGTTTGGATTGAGGATGCGGTTTAGGTGGCAGACAACAGTCTAGTCTGGAAGCTTTGCACCCTCTGAACCTCTGAATATCAGTCTTTGTTCTTATTTCTCTTTAGATCCTCGAGTCTCCAGATCCTCGAATCACAGATCCACGGCGGACCTGGATCTCCTTCGTCCACCGCCCAGACGATGGCAATACCTCTAAAAGGAGATGCAAAGGGAAAGACAAGAAATTAGTAGGTTATTGCTAGATTGCCATCAGCTAATAAATGTGCACTGTGGCTTCCCTCCCTCCTGCTGATATGCAAGGTGGTGTGTGCTCCAGCTTTTGCCTTCCCGCCCCAGAGCGTGCTGCACTGTCATTTGTTGGTGTTCAATTTCCCAAAGTATTTTGGAGAAGTTTGAGACAGTAAGTGCTATATGTTTTGTCAGAAAAGGGATGTGAATTCCACTGTCAACATTCAGTTTTGTTTAAAGCAGCTGCTTCATGGCCTGAGCCTTTTTTATTTATTTTTTTTCTGCTGCTCGGTAGAAATAAAATTAACAGGTTTGGGGTATTTTTTTTTTTTCTTTGTCTTCTACATAAAATATAAATAGATATCAAAGGATAAATTAATCAAGCTGTGGACAAGTCATTTATTTCAAATGAATGGATCACTGATCATCTCCTGAGTGATGCTTGATCACGTGTGCACTTTATTCTGCTGCTTAGACAATCTTGAATGCTTTTAATGATTTCCTTCTGTTTTTTCCATGAGCTGATAGGCAGGAGTGCTTCCATGCAGGTTACTTGAGGAAACAGGAACTCCCTGGGAACAATATCCATCAAAATACCACTGATAAACACTGTCACATGTTCCAGCTACTAGTTTAAAGCTCTCATATGTGCGTGACCAACCTTTACAGGTTGTTTCATTGTTTTCTGAGAGCTCTACTGTTGCACCAGGCATCCCTGTATGTGATCATTATGTCTGAGCAATATATATTAATAATGTAAAGTGTGGCTAGATGGCCCTTCTTGTTAGGGAACAGGCAGAAGAAGAAGCTTAAAGGCTCGTATGAGACTTTGGTGATATGAGAAGATACAGAAGCAGCAATTTAGTCTTGTGCCTGTTGTGCTTCACGTTGTATATAGGTACTTGAAGAAGCAGTTAGTGTTTACCTGAGCAAAGTTTATCCTCCCACATAGAGGCAGGAGTAACTTCCAAGTGCTGGAATTCACAGCTGGCTGGAGAGTCAGTTTAAGATTTATTTACTGCACCAGGTCTGTAGCTAAACTGCTAGTGGAGGAGGCTGCTCACGTGGCTGACAGCCCTGTAGAACTGGCTCATGGCTGAGAGAATTTTTGGTCTGTCAGTGCAATTCCCTGCTTCTAATTCACAGGTTTTTCTTTGGTTACTTCCTTAGCGTGGCCTCGTTGGGCCTCCAGGACCTCCTGGTCCCCAGGGACCTCCAGGAGCACCTGGTGCTGAAGTCACCCGGGAAGTCCTTCTGCAGGAGTTTAAGGAGATATTAAAAGGTAAAGACTGTGAGAGCTTTGTGCTTTTGTGTTCTGCTGCTTTTGGTAAGCACCATGGCAAATAACGGACTGGCTTTGCAAATGTTTGCCTTCAAGTGTTCCCCTATCTGGCAATCAACAATTTGGAAAAATGTTTTCCCCAGTGCTGCTTAGTTCAAATGGAAGAGTTAAGTGCAGAAGTCTAATCACACAGCTAATGGCTTCACAGACCAGGCTCTTAAGCTAAGCCTTTATTTTCCTATATTTTGTTTTTCTTCTTAGAAGCCATCGAGCGTCGAGCATCCCTGGCTATTTCAGCCCATCCTAGCCAGCTGCCTCCACTCCTGCTCTCCTTGGAGGAAGTTTCACCCCACCGACGTGTAGAGGAGGCATTCCATTGCAAGCTAAAAGGACAAGTCGTTGTAGATAAGAAGACCCTGGTAGAACTTCAGAACTTCCAGTCGGTGAGAAGGGATTACGGACTGAACCTGTGCAGCAGGCTCCACTGCAGCCCTTGTGGGTAGATCAGCTGTAGTTCCCCTGCTCTGCAAAGCTGCTCAGTGATTCTGGAGGCAAAGGTCTTTCCTGAAAGGGCTGACTAATCCCAGCAGCTCATCTCAGGCTTGGATGCTATGAATATAGTGCTACCTTTTTTGTGATTGACAGAAGTAGGATCTCGTAGGGTGATTTCAGCACGGAAGCTCAGCTGCAGTAAGATGGACATTTAGCTTTGAGTCTTCTCCTTCCTGACAAACCTCTCTTGCAGCTGAATCTCATGACAGTCCTAACAGGTCTGTGCAAGAGAGGGCTGCCTCACAGGTCCAAACAACAGTCAGTCTTTTTATGTCAGTTAATGGTGGAGAAAGACTTGTCCATGTTTGGCATTAGTCAGAAGGATCTGGTTTGGTTTTTTTTTTTTTTTTTCAGTGAACACTGTTTAATTCCAGAGTAATCTTCAGATGTAGAAAAATGTCAGAGGCAGACAGGAGCCATTGGTTATAGATTTGTGAGCCCAAATAAGAGCCATCATTTTGTTAGATGGCCCAGTCCTGATGTTCAAGATCTTTACATAATGTTTTATAGAAGACTAATTAAAGTTACCTATGTAATTTCATTATAGCCACATTATAATGGCAGGCACAGCATCATGGGGTGCTGTAGGGCATTACTGTCATGGTTACAAACAAGCTGTTGAGCCCCATTTCTGAGGAATCTTATCCAGCAGATTCTTTCCTATGGAGTAGTTCTGCTGCAAGGACTTCTCTCAGAGGCAGTGGTTGCTCTAAATAGGGTGCTTTCCTGGATCTCTCCCAGTTACACTTGTGGAAGCCTGGTTGGACAGCACTATGGGTGCTGGCACAGAGGCAAGATTGTACTTGAAGTGTGGGCAGGGCTAGAGAGATCTGCTGCCTCATTAATTAGGAGGGAAAATGTGAATAAAGACATCTCAGCAATCAGTGCGTAGGCTGATGCTTCCCATGCTTTGTTATCATATGCCCAGCTTCTTTCTAATTGCTTCTGGCCCTGAAGATGATGTGGGAGGGCTGGCAGGGCTCTAGGTGCCAGCCTTTCATTTCAGCTTTGGGACAAGAAGTGTCTGGTTTTAGCTTGTGTTCTGATACAGGGGAATTTAGCAGGGAGGAAGGCAGTGGATGCTCTTGCAAAGATGAAAACATTGTCTTGAAACAGTCCAAGAGGGGGAGAGAGAGATAATTCCTCTCCATTCTGTCAGTTGAATAGAGTGAAGAAGCCAACTGTTTGATACTTCTCAGTGAGATGATAGGGGTTGACTCTAACTCCTGAATTTGGCCCTTACCCAAAGCATTCTGAGAGAGTGGAAAGACCCCGTGCTGAGAAACAGCCTATTACTTCTATACCCTGTCATTTGTGTATGGTGTCTAAGTCACTCTGCCCTTGAGTAGTGAGAGGGCGTGGTGGTTTGCTCCTCTTTCCATGCTACATTTCCTCCAAGAGCATTCCTCTTCCTCTTGGCCTCGCGATTCCCTTAGCATCTGGAATGAAACTGGTGATAGTCCTTTCCCCAGAGCTCTTCCTCCAGCATCTCACACCTTGATGTTTCTAACGATTGCCCGTCGTAAGAGCTTTCAGAAAGGTACTTTACACAGCAAGAACTGAAGCTGCTGCAACTTCTGACAGCCCATGGAAGTGGGATTTGTCTGGTGCCCAGGAACGTCACTGGAATCACATCATGTAAGGCTAAGGTGGCCTCCGTGCTTTTTTCACGGTGAAAGATCCCAGATGACAACAGATAAGTCAGTACATTGCTTTTTGCAGCACTTACCACTGAGAAGCTAAACTGGCAGTTCCCATCTCAATGCTTCGTGCACGGTTCCTCTTTTCCACCTGGAAGTAAACTATGGAGTGTATGGGGGTGATGTGGGGATAGGAGATCAACTGAGGCAGAGAAGCTGACCGTGGTCTATACAGAATGGCCAGGCACTAACTTCTTTGTGTGCTCGTGGTCTGCTGACTGAGAGAACTATGTGGAAGGGGTTGGTTTCCCCAGCAGAAACCCCTGCAGTGCTGGAAGCAGCTGGGTGAGCACGCTGCTGTCAGGCAGCAAGTGCAGCAGGGAGCTCCAGCTGATGTGGGGTTTAATGGGATATTTTGCCCAGAGAACCTCTCCCTGCATTGTCTACTTCTATGAGCAAAAGAATAACAAAGCTACAGAGGGCATGAAGAAACAGGAATGTTTTATCAGTGATAATTTACTGGTGCCTAAAATTGCCTTCCAAGCTCAGTGGTTTTGGAATTATGCTGCTGATTCTAATAGCTGTAACGAGAAAGGAATGAATTAACTGCAGAGCACAGCTTTGCACACACGGGGCTTGGATCTGCTCTTTCAGTGAGGTGAATCCAAAACAGCATTTACCAAAAAAGAAAGGAACCAATCTCCTTCTGCAGTCCTTGTTGATAAGTTAGCTGCTACATTCCCCGTGTGCCTGTGCATAAAGAAAACAGAGCTCCTTTCGTGCCTATATATGTGCACATAGGCACACATCAGTGCACACTGATAAAAATATAGAGACTTGGAAACCACTGTATGAAACACAGTTGTTCTGCAGCTCATTTTGACTCTTTTCCCATTGCACACATGGGACCTTATCAGAAATGCCACTGTCGTTGCATTGCACACGGCCGTGTTTTGACCACTTTATCCGTGGATAAAACATTTCCAGTAAAGTTTGGTGAAATAAAACACTACAGCTTGGATCTTGGTAAATAAGGACTGGGAATTACCCCTGTGTGAGCCTTGTCTGGGATGTGCTGCAGAAAATCAGGTTAGTCATTTCACCCCTTCTACCCTGTAGTAACTCTCTAAACAAACACCACCAGACCCAAATATTTGTAGCTTTATTTCCTTTCAAAGAGAAAGTGAACAAAAAAATGCAGTGTGAAAGGTGCTGATTTCTGCTAGAGATGAACCCGAATGGGGAGGCAGTTAACTGCCTTCTGGCACTCGAAAGAAGATTTTTCCTCTGCTTTCTTAGTGTGATAGCACCTGTGGCAACACCACTGCAGCTGTGCCCAGAGTGTCTCAGGCCCCTTTCACCATCGAGCACTGGAGAGTATACTCCAGTGCAGGGTTGTTGGGGTGGCTCAGTGGCACATTTGTGCCAGTTTTTGGGATACAGCAGAGTCAGATCTGAACACCTCCTCTGTCCCATAAGACCAACAGGAGGCAAATCTCTCGGGACAGCGTTCACGGGAGCGCGTTCACGTTGCACAAAATGCCCTTGCGGTGGAAGCAGAGTCTGACTAATGTGCTTTCTTGGCCCGTTGAAGCCACTCCTGCTCCTCAGCAGCTCTGGCCAAATCCATATCAGGCAGGCCAAAACAAACAGTAAACATTTCTTGTGGAGTTTATTTTAGTCTGAGTCAGATAATCTGCTGCAAGTTTGACTTAAGGCTGCTTCCTTGCCACGAGGAGAAGCTGCATGCTATTTTATGGGGGTTTGCCTATTGTGTAGAACCTAAGGCTGGAATAAAATGAAACTAAAAATGGAATCTGTAAGAATCCAAGCAGTTATTCTTTAACAGTATCAAAGCCATCTGACTTTGATCTAAAGCAGATAGAAAACCTCTGGAGACCCATCTAAGTGTTCCCTCTGTACTTGTATCATGAAACCAGGGTGTAAGGTCGCAGGTTTTTAAGCCCGAGGACACTGCTTGGCCCCATCTAGAAAGTCTTTGGGAATAGTAGGGACCTCTTGACTCATATAATGGGGGATGTTGTGCATCCAAACCTCTGTGGAGGCTGGAGGCCACCAGGATCAGCAGAACACAGGGATGCAGTGAGCACAGTCTGAGTTAAGTTAGAAGATTTCAGCAGCGAGCAAAAAAGGCACCTCTGTGTCTTATTCTGGGCATTTTGCCTTTTGTGGACATCAGGTGCTGAGAGCGAGCCCATCTGGAAGGGGTGTTCTGAGGAGATGAGGCAGTAGCCTTGCAAGTTATTTTTCATCTCTGTTCTCATGCGCATCAGCTTGTTCGTTGTCCCAGGCAGAGGGACAACGTGTTGAGAGTTGAGAGCACTGGGGACTTGTTCAGGGTCTACTTTTCTTATCTTACAGCCTCTGGCCAAAGGAGCTTTTCTCCGGGGGACAGGATTAAATCTGGCAACAGGACGTTTCACAGCACCCGTGTCTGGCATCTACCAGTTTTCAGCCAACGTCCACGTTGGTGAGTGTTGTCCACAGAAACCTTTTCTGCACCACTGGAGAGGTGCAGGAAGGAGTCCCAGAGAAGCCTCTGGGTCATTGGAGCGAGATCTCCCTTTGGTGCCACGACCCAAACCTCTGTCCTGGGTACTTTCACAGGCTGGTAGCCACAGCAGGCTGCTCCATGCAAACCAAACCAATCAACACTCGTTCTTTAATCTGTTATCCCAGAGGCTCTATCGCTGTCACTGATGGGCTGGCCTTGGCCAGCAGCAGGTCTGTTTTGGAGCTGGCTGGCACTGGCTCAATCTGGCATAGTGGAAGCTTCTAGTAGCTTCTCACAGAAGCCATCCCTGTACCCCCTCCCCAAACCTTGCCATGCAAACCCAGTACAGAAGTCACAAGGCTGCTGATGGAGGTTGCCCAGGGAGGAGTGGAGTCACCACCCCTGGAGGTGTTCCAAACACATGTAGATGTGACACTTCAGGACATACTTTACCGGTCACGGTAATGTTGGGTAGATGGTTGGATTTGATGATCTTGGAAGTCTCTTCCAATCTTAATGATTCTGTGATGTCTCTGTTAAGCCAAACATCAGCAACTGCTGGTGTGCTCTGTTGTTAAACTGCTTATATTTCTTCCATGGCTTTCCCCAGACCACAGTGAGTTGAAGAGTAAAGTCCAGCTCCGAGCCAGAGATAATGTCCGAGTGTTGATCTGCATCGAGTCTCTGTGCCACAGATACACGTGAGTCACTGCAGGGCTGTCTTGGAAACTATTTTTTCTCAGATGAACCAAGTGTTTCCAATCAGGTTTACCAACAGTGGATTGTATGTGATAAATACTCACAGAACTTCTCTGGAGTGATTCTATCTGGACCTTACATCTTTATCTGTTTGTTGTTTTCTTTTCTTTTAATTCTGCTTTTTAGCCTTTCAGTGCTAATTACTCTAAATAGCTAAATAGTGGATATGTTGAGAGAATTGTGACTGAAGTTGGCTGAAACTGGCTGCAGCTGATGGTGCTGAATGTTCAGCTATTGTCATAAACATACAGAGTGAGAGAAAGGCTTTAATTTTTGCACTTGAGGTGGTTACCTCAATTTTTATAATTTCAGCTGCCTCCTGATGGGATCAACAGCATCTCCCTCATGTTGCTGTGGAAGTGCTGGAGTGATAAGGAGAATAAATAGGTGGAGGACTGAGGTGAATGGGTCCTGAGGCAGAAAGTGGAATCCATGAGCAAAACGCTGCTAATGAAATGCTTTTGTTAGGCCATGGCAACCTTGGGTGTTGTTCCTTATGCCATGGACCATGGCATCAGCACGCTGGTGGCTGCTCTTGTTTGCTGTGCTCCTGTCACCCTTTCAGCTCCAGCCTGTGTCTCAGGTGCCCCACGTGTCAGAGAAGGTGGGCTTGCTCAGGAGGAGTTTGGCGAGCTCTGCTTGGAGGAGGGGGCTGGGGAGCCCCTGGGCTGGGCTGAATTGCACCCAGCAGAGGGCAATGCTGCTTGCACAGTGGCGACCACCTCTGCTTGTGGCTCAGCCCATTTCACAGGAGGAAAAATGCCTGTGCAGGGCTGTGCAGATTTCTCTGCCCTGCCTGCAGCTCTTCCAGTGCAGCCGTAGCAACATCCTTGCAATAGAACCACTGAAATACATCCATAACATGAACTCCACAGGGGCAACTTCAAACCCACAGACCCATACATTTGCTGCTGCTGGACTGGCTGCTTCAGCCCTCACCTTCCCTGCTCTGTGAGTCAGAGTTCTGCGCCTAGGACTGACCTCTCCACAGGCGTTTCAGTTCAGAGGCTTTATTGGCAGCTGAATTGGACACGAAGCCTCATGTACTAAATAAACCTCCTTCAGATTTCATTGGCCTGTGAAAAAGACTTGATTGATATCTGGATACCCATTAGTAGTTGGGGTAAGAGGGAGCTGTGCGCCCACTGGCCTGATGGGAAGTCAAGGAGCTTGCTGACAGGAGCAACTGAAACCTCCTCAGCTTTTTAGACTGTTTTGTAACAGTCTTTTATGATTGCTGCACAAAGTGAGGCAGCGCCGGGCTGGCTGCAGTCATAATGTCAGCAGAAGAAGGGGGGTGTAACTCCTTGCCCCTCGAAAGGACACTGTATGTTTTGGTAAGCTGCAGAACTTAGGGGACACAATTTCTGGCACTTGGGAGAATTCCTTTAGATCATGCTAAGAATGGAGCTCAGCCTGATCTGGAAATCTGGGATGTGTGTTGACAGTGAGTGATTTTTGTGACAGCCCAGGCCTTCAGTCACAGGGGTGGGTATGAGCTGGGCAGAATGTTACCGTCCGTTTACGAGTAACTCTCACAAACTGCCCCTGCAGAGTGCAGATCCCTGTTCCACTCCCTCACTCTGCATAGCAAAGACCAGTCAGATTCAAGTCATCAATCTTTTTTCTTTCTCCAGCACTGGTGTTTTGTGTTTTGGTTTTTTTTTCACCTACAATAATCTCTTCTTCTGAAAAGCTCACTTCTATGTATGATCTCCAAGGACAGTGTCTGACTGTGTCTCTTTCTCTCCCTTGCTGTCCATTCAGTCAACCTTGCTGCAATATGATTGAGGAAAGAATGTCACTCTCTGATTGCTCTCACTCAAGTCAATCAATTACTTTAGTCCCACTTCCTTGTTCTGATAAATGCAAGCACAAGAGTTATCTGAATAGGAAGCTTCCCTGTGGGCCATGGAAACTCCTGTGCCTTCCTCACCGCAGGTTTTCTTAGCTGAAAGCTCCTAGAAATCTGTTCTGGTTCTATCTGGGATGTGCAATCTCTTTGTCACATACAGGCCAGGCAGGTTTATTGGGATGTTTTGAGATTAACTTGCCAGCTGAAGAATTTATAGCTACAGTCTCCAAAGAACAGTAACAGTAAGAGTTGCTTTTTCTTAGACAGAACTGACCCAGACGTTAATCATTTAGATAAATCCCTCTGATGTCTGACTCTGAGTTTTCATCAGTTGCCCAGGGTCACAATTTATGATTGGTTGTCCTGCAAGGCTGTCCTGAGTTGAGTGAGCTGGGAGTAAAGCCGAGTCAGCACTGGCTCTGTGAGAGGCATCTCTCATATGGTGGCTGAGAGTATGGCTGGTCTGTAGCATGGTAGGAAGATGGGTGGAGGGATGGGAACCTGTCTGGACAGACATTCTGCTGGCACAGGCTGAGCTGCTACCTGTGCTTGTGGAATTTCCTGGGGATGTCAGCCACACAGTCATTCTTTTGAGGGAGCTGAAAGAGCCCTGGGGGCTTTCGGCTGAGAGAGATGGAAACTCGGAGGCAAGAAGACAGTTGGAGTAGAAGAGATTAATGGTGGGAAGTTCCCACCCAAGGTAGGCTTTTGGCAGGATATGACACACAGACTGAGCTCTTCAGTCAAGGTGGTGCCAAGTGGCTTGCTCTTGCTGGGCCAAATTGCCCCTGCATTATGCATATTATTTCCTTGCAAGGGGGCTGGAAACGGCGCGTTTGCACTTGCTGGGTTTTGTCACCACCACCTCATGGAAAAAAAGAGGGAGGAAAGGGGTTGCTTTTCTTGGGAAAACAACTAGATCTGCTGCCACTGGCTAAGCAGATTTCAGAAGAACCACCCAAGCATGGAACTCTGTGCTTTCATATTGCTTTGGAACTGAGCTTACATGGGTTATTCTGTTGCTGATGTCCCAAGAACCTCCTTCCACCCTGAATCCTGTAGAAAGAAGCTGAGTTAGAGTTCTGTAGACAGAGGGGACCACAGAGAGCAGCTGTCCTACATCTTGCTACTGCAAGGAATACGATGGCTGTTAGAATATGGTATCAGAAAAGAGCAGTGCTTTACTACAGATGGGCACTAGAACCACCAGGTCCTATTTCTAGGGAGGTCACGAGACTGTTGTCATTCCACATACAACTGTTGTGATTGCCTTAGGTGTTGAATGTGTTTGTTTTCCTTTTGTTTAGGTCTTTGGAAGTCATTGCTGGTCTGGAAAGTAACAGCAAAATCTTCACTATCTATGTACATGGCCTCCTGCAGCTGCAGGTAAGCCCTTGCAGACTGGGAATTGCTGTGGAGTTATTTACTGGCAAGGCTGAATTCTCACCAGGAGGTGGGGAGGTTTTTAATAACTTTCTTTCTAAAATTAATGAAGTTAAATGCCTTCCCTGGGCTGACTAGAGAGGATCTGTGGCAGGAAGAGGAACCAGAGTTGGGTTGCACATTCTGATCTTAAGTCACATCTTAATCTTCCCCCTAAGAAATGACAGTAAATATTTTTCTTTCCCCTTGCATTGTCAAGATGGGAAGCGTGTTTCCCATTTCCTAGAAGGGAATCTGAAGCACAGATGGCCACTTGACCGGACACCCAAAAAGGTGCTAGTGCAGTAAGGATCTAGTTAAGTAGAATCATAGAATGGTGGGGGTTGGAAGGGACCTCTGGAGATTGAGTCCAACCCCCCCGCCAGAGCAGGGTCACCCAGGACAGGCCACACAGGAACAGAGCCAGACAGGTCTTGAAAGTCTCCAGAGAAGGAGACTCCCCAGCCTCTCTGGGCAGCCTGTCCCAGGCTCTGTCGCTCTCACAGTCAAGAAGTTTTTCCTCATGTTGAGGAAAAGTAATAAATCTAAAACACAGTTTCACTACAGAAGACTTCTTCTACCAAGCCAAAGCTGCAGTGAAATTGGTTGGTCAGATCCTGTTCCCAGCAGTCACAGAGAAGGGCAGGAGGCTTCTGTGCTTGCTTACGGTAGTGAGATGCTTTTTTTTTGTCCTCCTTTTACACCAGGCTGATGCATCAGATAATTTCCTTTCCCTCTTGTTCTCTCTGCAGGCTGGCCAGTACACTTCCATATTTGTGGACAACAGTGCTGGAGCTCCCATCACCATTCAGAATGGATCAGATTTTATGGGGATGTTAATGGGAGCATAACACCATCTACGGCAGGGTACAAATCAGCGCCTTACAGTGTAGATCTGACTGAAGAAACCTTCACTTTGACCCTTGAAAACTGCTTCGTGTAACTGTTGGCATCGTTTTAAACAAGCAAAGAGCCTTTCCTTTCACAGATACTTCAGCTTGCTTTCAGAGGCTGCTGCTTTTCAAGGTCCACACCAGTTCATTCATGATAAAAAAAAATATA